>JBAMJV010003203.1:0-114796 GCA_037951105.1 Echinarachnius parma
CCATAAATGAACTTCTGTGTCTATTCACGAAAGCTTATGCGTATGCATGAATTGGCTTGCACTTATTCGGAATTTGGAAGACCGATACTAACGATTACGCGGTAATGCGTGAATTTTAATGACCCTTAATGAATTCGATTGAAAAAGTGTGAAAATTGAGCGGGAAAACCTATATTTCGGAAATGCAAGCACATTGTCCCTTAGAGTAATTATCAACGATACATTTTAAATCCAACAAATTGATCGAACCACACCCATGATCGTATAGATAGACAACATAATTTAAAAATGTCTGGTATATAACCGTAATTATTGCCCCGTCCATTCAGTCGGACACCTGCCTGATTAATCTGTTAATCTCAGTGATAATCAATTCATTAACAGTAAATAATAGCCCGATTAAAACTCATGCACGCCTACCCCTTTCAGGCTATGCCCTTCCACTCTCTTATAACCCCCCCCCCCCCCCCCCCCCCCCCCTCTCCACCTTAAATCGCCTTACACCTGTCTCGATTTTAGAGACCTACTAATCTTCCTCATAATTAATTCATTCGCTGCAAAGAAATGCCAGATTACTGGAGAAATCCCCCACTTCGTTTGATTTCAATACCACATTATGTTGCATTATCTCCCGACCCCAGACAGACACGCGAATTAATCGATATCAAAATCGATACAACTATCGTGCTCGCGCCGCGTGTCGTCTGTCACTTTAGCTTTTTGATACCAATTTTTGGCGCGCTTTTTGGGGCAGGGACAAAAGCCGACATGCATTATTTATACACGTAGTAAAAAGAAGGGCGATGATATAATGATTTTAAAGGGAACATTGTCCGAATCCACAAAACTTTCTTAAAACTTTAGCGGTTCTCTG
The DNA here is from genome assembly GCA_037951105.1 of Echinarachnius parma. Taxonomy (NCBI): domain Eukaryota; kingdom Metazoa; phylum Echinodermata; class Echinoidea; order Clypeasteroida; family Echinarachniidae; genus Echinarachnius; species Echinarachnius parma. Next base: position 875 of record JBAMJV010003203.1, read on the forward strand.
ATACCTTGACGTATTCGTATTACCAATAGAAGAAGCATGGAACATGTTTTAGTTTGTATCGAATTTCCCTTACGTTAAAGAGATATTTAAGATTGAACAGTTCGGATTGTTAATTATCCACTGGAAAATTATTGTTGTGTCAGTGCAATGAGTTGCGGAAGATAACGTTGCATTTTCGCTCTTTACTCGACCATAAAACATCCATTTAACGTGCAATTTTCACACATCTTTTTCTGGACATATCAGATCACACAATTTTTAAAAATCTCACATTTGATTAACCATTCATCACTTTCTGCACATGTCAACAGAGTTACTAGATCCCTTTAATACATAATCATCCGTTGATTAAATTGACTGTGTCGTGCGGATGAAATAGGAGGGTTGATTCAATCTGCTCTCGCGCGCCGTGAGTCGCGCGCCGTGCTCTGAGCTTATGTTGAACAAAGCGATACAAATTTAACAAACGAGGGGTGATGATTATTGCTTTATTATGTGAAGATACATATAAAGGGATTGGGTGTGTATTCTGAAAACGATTTTAAACTAACATTTATTGTATCTACGTCACTAAAATATGTTAGCCAAATCGGTATTCTGAAACTGTACTTAAGGAATAGCGATTTGCTAAAATATATTTTAGTGACGTAGATACAATACATTTCAACTTAAAATCGTTTTCAGATTGGTATAAGAAAACAAGAAATAAGAGAGAATAAAGAAAGAAAATGTAACATCAACATTCTGATATAAATCATTGAAATGTAGAGGAGATGATATCTCAGCAACGTATTATACAATAATAATATAGGGGTGTAAAAATAAGCTGTAAAATATTTTTAAATGATAATATTTTACAGTTTGTATCGAAAATAAAGAGAGCGTGTCTCGGGTATAATAAATAAAAAAAAATAATTTGATTTGACAACAAAATATGAATAACCTGAAAGAAATTAAGAAGAGAAAAAAAGCTAGTGAATCGACTTTATGTTGACAATAGTTATGTATGTGATACAGAAAAAAGGCACCTAAATATGATTATGTGATTTTAGCAACCGCGGAGATAAAGTGACTTGAGGTAAGACTATCACTTTGCCTGCAGGTGCATCGTCTAAGTTAATCTATACAGCGCGCCTCTGATCGCTTAATCAATATTCAGGCGGATTAATCTGTGTTTTTAATCACTCGATTGGTTTCCTGACTTGTCCTTTGTGTAATAGGTCCATAACGCGAATGATAGGCCTGGAATAGTCTAGTTTGTAAAAAAATTAATAAAAAAAAGGACTGGCCTCGACTAGCATGCAGGCTTCGCCATAGCCTATCCGATAGGCGTCTGAGCTTTCTGGCAAGTACTAATCGCGTTATGGAGACGAAAAACCAGTGATCTCGAACCCGATGCGCGGAGCGCATCCGCCTATCATCAGTCATTTACTCATCATTATTCATATATGTTTATTGTATGTATGACGTGAAGTAACGTACCGACCTCAATTTATGGCCTAAACTTTAACCCATTCCCTTCATGATTCTGAAATCGCCATAAACTTTGCACTCAGACCAACCAGTTCCCGTAGTCAGAGATAAATTGTGTGAGAGAGAGAGAGAGAGAGGAAGAGAGAGACGTCGCATAGCGCATGGCGCACTGTGCTGTGTGAGATTGTGTGTGACTGTGTGTGACTGCGAGTTCTCTGGCCACTGCATGAACTGCATGCACTGCATGTACTACAGAGTTCATATGACGTTACAGCCTCATCGCTCATTGGCCTATTTTGGTCCATGTTACATAAATATTCATGAAATAGCTTCGCAGGGGGTTCGTAGAATTCGTACGAAGAATCAATGTAAATCAATGCAAATAAAGAAAATAAAAACTTTTCACGTTCATGACTGACGATAGGCTTCGCGCTGCACGCTCAAACTAGGCATATCGCGGTTAGTACACTGCCGGTAGAACCTGCCAGACAGCACGATGCCTATTAGATAGGCTAGCTTCGCCATTGCTGGTCCTTTTTACAAACCATGTTATCATATCAATTGTAATTATCATGGGATTTATGTTATACTTTATTGTAAACGATATTATTGTTTGGTAAATACATTTCATTTGGTCATTTGGTACATAGATCTTAATAAGTATTATAAAGACCACTTATATCGTTTGGGACTATAAAGTAGACCAAATAATTAAGCGGAAAGAAAAGAGGATCGAATGTAAAATAATTTACAAAAATAATGTACACAGATGAAAGGATTCCAGGGATTTTTGCTTCCAAATTAAAGCATAAATATATCAATAATAAAGAGATGATTAAGATGAAATCAACCTGGTAGAGCCACTAGCATGAGAATGGCCCGTATTCACAAAGGAGGTTTGTAGGAGGTTTGTACAAACCATGGTTTGGCGATGGTTTACATCTATGGAATGCTGCTCGCATACCGTAAATTGTAAATCAACATTGTTAACAAGTATGGAGTTTACATTCCTTCTCCATCAGTTTACAAATGGCATTCCATAGGTGTAAACCTTGGTCAAACCATGGGTTGTACAAACCTCCTACAAACCTCCTTTGTGAATACGGGCCACTGTTTGGCTTTTTCAGACAAAGTTCTTAGATCCCTTATTGATGCTTCCCAATCATATTGCTCTCATGTTTTTGTTAGTGCTAGGGGAGTTGCATCTGCAAATGTTTTGTTCATGGGTCGTATATAAATTACACAAATACACAATATACACAATACCATTTTATTCAATGAAAAAATAGATGACGCTTTTATTAAGTGTGTGCATAGTGCGTGTATATGACTGTATGTGTGAGTGTGTACAATACTGTCAGCTATTGTTCTAATTCATCATATTTTGGCTACCAAAAGATTCGGTCTAATTGTTACTGTCTGATGCGATCACTAGTGATGTTATTGTAAAATATACCATTATCATTGAGTGAGCATGTGTATAGTGTGTGATATGAATATGTGCGCGTGTGGTGTACCAATTCTTCTAACTGTTCGAGAGTTTATTTTTTGTTCTTTCTATTGTTTTAAAAACGAATAAAAAGGTTCGGTCTAGATTTCCAGATTAGATGTTTATCACACTGGTGAAAGTGTAAGAACAATTGAGTGTGTTCGCAGTGCGTGTCATCATTTATTTTGTTTCTTTGGTTGGGTGAATGTTGATAAATACAATAATTATAAAAGGTCACCCGACCCTGCATGTGAGCAAATAATCAAACAAAACAAATTAAACAAAACGATCGAAAAAGGTCTTGTAACCTTGAAGCTGAGTTTGAGTTTATTTTATTTCACTATACACATTAAGAAAAAAAAGTTACAAAAAGGGTGCAAAGTGATGCAACACTGGCGGCTCCTTTTAAGGTACAACTTTGCACCCTCAAAATAGGGTGCAATTTTGCATCCCTTCTTGAGGGTGCAATCTTGTACCTTTGGGGTACAACTTTGCACCTTTAAAGGTGCAAGATTGCACCCTATGTTGAGGGTGCAAAGTTGTACCTTAAAAGGAGCCGCCAGTGTTGCATCACTTTGCACCTTTAAAGGTGCAAAGTTGTACCCTTTTTTTTTTAGTGTGTACGGTTACTTGCTTTAGCCAATGGCCGTTCTTCCTTCTATCAAACAAATATATATATAATCAGCGTATACGAAGTCACCATACACACTACGATATATCATAATGCATGTATTGTCACGTTTTCATATATTTTTGTAAACTCTTTCAAAACTCATTGATTTTGGTATAACGTGCATTCTCCCTGGAGACCCCAATCCAAGTATTATCGGGACCAGTCCTGAACGGGTTGAGTAACGTACCTATACTTCTCGGTTATAAAAAATAACGTAATAATTATAATAGAATAATCACGTACATTAGCCTGATCAATAACCCAATATGTGTTATTCTCAAATGAAAATGTAGGCCTTAGTTCTTGTAATTTCTTCGCGGATTTGAGTACTTTCGTCAGAGGTAATAATCTCTAACTTTTTTTTTCTTTTTTGCAAGTGAATTCGGTCGATTCAGACATGTCAGACGAAGTTACTAAATCCCCCGTAAACAAAATTATACAACAAAAGGGTATCATGTCTCATTTCCAGTTTGATTAGGTAAGGCGACGGATTAATTGGGATTAATTGGAGTAGAATCAAACGATTATCAGGTCATTATGAGCTTCAGACATGATTGTAATGGATCTGCCGCTATAGATCTTTGCGTTTACCACAATCACTACACATAATAATGGTAATTCTTTTTAAGGAGATAATGTGGGTTGTCTACCGAATTAGGTTCTCTGAATACATTTATAATGTAATTGATACCTTAGCTGTCAACTATTCTGTTTTTGTTGTTGTTGTTGCTTAATTTGGTATGATTTAGCGAGACATGTTATTGAATAGTCGTGATAACTTTCTATTTAACGCGATTATCTCTTTATTCTTGTTCTCATAAAAATAGATCATTGCGGTTGTTTGCCGATTAGGGCTTGGTCTTTGTAACTTGTGTAATAAATCCTATAACGATACCCTATGCAGGTGTATAGGATCCCAAGATCTAACGTCTACCGTGTGTCCCGGGTATATAGAAATATATGTTGGCCACATAATAACATGCGTAAGGCTTTAAAAGGCTCTTTAAAAAAGCTAAATCTGAGAGGCACAACAAATGTCTGAGTAATTGTAAAGCAAAATTCATCCAGAATAGAGATTAAAGAGATTGAAATCTCCAATTAGAATCTTACAAATCTCATAAAGGTGTGCGGTTTTCTTACAATAGGTCGCACGCGCCGTGGATATTGATATAGCAGTATTATAGACAGATTATCTCTCTGTAGTTATACCCAGACGAATTATGAACAAAAGTTATTATTAACAAAATCGAAAACGGTCTTTGTCACAATGTTCTCTTTTGGCAGCTCCAAGGGCTTTTGATAAAATTTAAATAATTTGATTTCTTGTTTTATCGAATGGAAGGAAATTGTTTTTGAATATTTTGTTGAAAACGGAGATAAATTGACATTGAAAAAAAAAATGAATAAATTGAAATTGAAACTTACGCCAGCAGAGGGCATCTAAATTGTATATATCCTATTTAATAGGATATATACAATTTAGATGCCCTCTACTGGCGTAAATTTCAATTTCAATTTATTCATTTTTTTCAGAATTTACTGTTTTCAATATCTCTTTATAAATCAAGAAACTGGAAACTAACTATTTGAAACGCGACGTTTCGCCGGTGAACATACCGGCTTCCAGTATTTCGATTGATAGAAAGATATTCTGAACTTCGACTGGATGAAAGATAATCTACATCAAATTGTTACTGTTTTCATTTTGCAAGTGAGTTCGGTCGATTCAGACGAAGTTTCTAAATTCCCCCGTAAACCGCATTTTTACAACAAAATGGTATCATGTCTCATTTCCAGCTTGATTAGGTATAAGGCGACGGATTAATTGGGATTAATTGGAGTAGAATCAAACGATTATCGGGTCATTATGAGCTTCAGACATGATTGTAATGGATCTGCCGCTATAGATCTTTGCGTTTACCGCAGTAATCACTACACATAATAATGGTCATTCTTTGTAAGTAGATAATTTGGGTTGTCTACCGAATTAGGTTCTCTGAATACATTTATAATGTAATTGATACCTTAGCTTTCAACTATTCTGTGTGTGTTTTTGTTGTTGCTTGATTTGGTATGATTTAGCGAGACATGTTATTGATCAGTCGCTATAACTATCTATTTAACGCGATTATCTCTTGATTCTAGTTCTCATAAAATAGATCATTGCGGTTGTTTGCCGATTAGGGCTTGGTCTTTGTAACTTTTGTAATAAATCCTATAACGATAACTGCCCATGCAGGTGTATAAGATTCCAAGATCTAACGTCTACCGTGTGTCCCGGGTATAGAAATATATGTTGGCCACATAATAACATGCGTATATAAGGCTTTAAAAGGCTCTTTAAAAAGCTAAATCTGAGAGGCACAACAAATGCCTGAGTTATTGTACAACGAAATTCATCCAGAATAGAGATTAAAGAGATTGAAATCTCCAATTAGAATCTTACAAATCTCATAAAAGGAGTGAGGTTTTCTTACAATAGGTCGCACGCGCCGTGGATATTGATATAGCAGTATTATAGACAGATTATCTCTCTGTAGTTATACCCAGACGAATTATGAACAAAATTATTAACAAAAGGGAAATGGTCTTTGTCACAATGTTTATTTACAGCTCGAAGGGCTTTTGCAAAATTTAAATAAATTAATTTCTCGTTTAAAGTGATGCATTAACTTTATATTTTTGCCCAAAGTAATGGTTGAGACTTGAATCATATATACCAATTTCATTGTTAGATTCTTCAGAATGATGTGTGAAAATTTCATAGAAAAAAAAAACTGTATCTAGTGAAAACAGAGAAAAATCAATGTCTGATTTGATCCCGATCGTTCCCGTGAAGTATCCGAATTCGGATACTTTGGGCGATTGAATATCCGATTTCAGATACCCTTGACTACGGTCGGAAACCGTCTATAGACGCTCTCAAATTCAATCTTAAATATATCCATGATTATAAAGACATTTGACAAATCAAACCCATTTCATTCTTCTGTTACTAAGAGCCAAACAACGAGGTACAAGAGAAGTGGGAAAGCTGCAACTGATTCTGGTTGAAATTGTACAAAGTCAAAGGAGGGGTTCGGACGATTTCCAGCATTTACCAATCAAAGAAGCAATATTTTGTCAACATATTGCCTTTGTCCCGACGAAAAAAGACCAACTGGATCATTCACAATCACTTTGGGACTAAATAAGGTAACAGTTCTTGGTCGAATCTGCCGCCAGTGGGATCTATCCCAGCATGCAATTTTCGTGACGTCGATGCCTCACTTTGCTGCCAATACAAAGCAAAGTGAGGCTGGCGCGTCTCGCGACCACGTGATAAAAATCGGAAGCGTACAGAAAAAAAGACGATGAATATCAAAAATTGCAGACACAAAACAATAGAGTATAAATCATCCTGATAGGATATTTTGTTTATAAAAATATATTACCAATGAGTAATTTTTTTAGATTCTAGTACATTAATTTTGAAATCGTCCGAACCATCCCTTTAATGGATCACTTTAAAGAATGGAAGGACATGGTTATGTATAGCTACAAGTTTTTTTTCCTACAAATTTTGAAAGACTTATAATAGCCACATTATGAATGTATGAGAACACAGCTTTAATTGAAATAACATACAATACATTTCGCATACGGATATGATTTGTTTCACAACAAACAAAAAGTTATATACAAGGGGTACTGGTCTAGACGGGCGCACACAACATGTGTAACAGGGTGGTGGTGTTACACACGAAGTAAAAATTGGTGGCGACTTCGTGATAACTTTCTTTGTGTTGTGGAAAATTATTGAATGACGCTTATAACATAACGAGGGTATTCATTTCGTCGACAGTTATGAAATATCACAATGAAGGAAATAATCAAAGTTGTTGTTCTGTGTTCTGCAATAACGACGCGTGTTATAAAGCGTGGAACAGAGAATGCAATTATGTGTGTTTGTTTTTTTCTGGGAAAAGACTATTATGTTGTTGTAACAGGTGGCGGAGTTACAAACTAAATCAATTTCACTGGCGTCTTCGTAGTAGCTTTCTTTGTGTCGTGGAAAAAAAAACTTATCATAAATGCCGCTTATAACATAACGAGCTTATTAATTTCGCCGACAGTATAGATCTAATGAAATATCATAATGAAGGAATTGAATTAATGTTTTTGTTCGGTGGTCTGTTAGTGTTAAACCGACGTGTGTATCGTTTGTGACAAAGGTTGTCATTCAGTTTGTATACATATGCTGGAACAAAACTGATGTTGTTGTTACGGGTGGGTGCATGGATACGCGTGGCTTGTTTTAGAACAAAAACTTCGTTGAAACAGTTTAGACGGTCCATGGATATAATCGTGTTTTTTTTTTTCTTTTTCTTTGACAAAAATCCAGTTATCACTATCAGAGAGTTTGGCTTGAGGCATTACTTTAAAAAAAGATTTCGTTGGGACTTCACCATGTTCGCCTGTCTTTGAATGAAAAGCCAACGTTTTATTGTGTGTTCAATTTGATGTCAATTTGATGTAAAACACAACGTGGGTTATGCGGGTCAGGGCCCCGTTGCATGCAGAATGATATACGATCGATTGTAAGTTGCAATTAATTGTAAGTCAGATGTGTTCTTAAAGGGAAAGTTGAGTTTTGGTAGAGAGGGCGCTAGACTACTTAATTGGTTTGTGAGGTAATGAAAAACTGAGTGTAAAATTTGAAAGAGCATAATATTTAAACAATAAAATCATCTTTGTTTGATCAAAATCGGTTCAGAAACGGCTGAAATATCCATAAATATAACAATTTGTAATAAACCCGGGCCCCGGGTTTATTAGAGAATTTTGAACCAGCCGTTAAAAATTCAAAAAAATGCTTCCTCTTTTCAAAAAAGTTACAAAATAGGTATTTAAATAGTTGTTGGTTATTTCTCTATCTAATCACTATTTCAACAAAGCATCACATGCACAATATTTTATTCAAAATGGTTGAAACCGATGAGTGTTTAGAGAGCGCCCTCTTACGTTTTAACGGCTCTTTTTTAATGATAACATGATCTTTACTACGTCATTTGTAATTTTGTGTTCCTTTCTAGTTATAACTATTAGTTTGTAATGTAATGATGCAGGTTTTGGTTACTAAAATTCAGTTTCACTAAAACTGTACTCTCCTTACCAGAACTCAACTATCCCTTTAATGCGCAAATCTGATTGGTTGGAACGCGAAAATGTTTCTGACTTACAATTAATTGTAACTTACAATCGAGTGTATCTCTTTCTGCAACGGGGCCGTGGCGTGACGTCCCAAACCTGTCCCCTAAAATAATAAATTTCACCATTGAAGCACGGAAGCTAATCTTTTCGGGTCGTTCTTCGATCACTAAAGCTGTATAATTTTACACCTATAAACAACGATGTTTCTTTGGTTTCACAGATATTATACACATTTTATGGTAGGCGGATTAAAATGATAAAGCGGATTTACGTTTGATATTCTTCCTTCTCATTGACCCTGTTTGAAGAAGGAAAAAAACGTGACGGGCGCTTTAGTGTTTAAATTGGCAAAATAAACGCGCGGCATAACCAAACTGCATGAAGTAAAGGAATTTCAAAGAAAGGGGTGCTCTTCTGATTACGTTTCGTACCGCCCAAAGCTAACCCTTTCGTTGTCCTGGGTATATATATGAGTGTTTATATATTACATTTTTCTTCATTGATCTTCGGTACTAAGAGAGTTAATTATGTGATCATGCCACGTTAGTGTACTCGATGTTATTTTATCATATTATCACCAGCATGCATGGTTTATAGTGATACAGATAACACTGAATCTGCGAAAATAAACTCTTTGGACTGAAGGGATGACTTTCAGAACAGTGGTTAGCCTTGTGGCAAGGCTTCGCGTTTAAATGGCACGAACGACGGGCAGTGACGTAGCAAGAGGGGGGGGGGGGGGGTGGGGGGGGGGGGGGGCTCCTGGTTCCGAGCCCATATCTGAAGAACAAATAACAAAATGCGGTAGTCACTACCAAACCCAGAGTCAGACCACACAAAAATCGCACACATCGAGAGATTTTATTTCGCTATTGTTTAGAGCTACATAATTGAAAAAGACCCCATAAAAAGGTAAATCCTTTTGCGCGTGCTTCAAAGTGTGTCGATCGCTTTGTTACCCTGTTACCCATCGTATACCAAAAATTGTCCACGCGACGATTCTTTCAAAATCTTTCAAATCCATGATCCCCCACCAAATCGGTTTACGAACGGGCGATACTCTTCGAATTATATAGTTTTTAATCCTTGTATTCAGATGTTTGCTTGCTAACCTATATCTAGTCAGGTTATCGTTATTTTGTTTTCACTTTCAATATCATCACCTATTTCTCTGCAGCAATGCGGCGTTCTGTTAAACAGACCTTGCGAACACGTGGATGAAGAATAGGTTTTTAAACAGACCTAGCATTTTTTAAAGGAAGTCATCAAAAGAAAAACAGAAGCATCTGCGCGACGAATTCATGATTTTTTTAATCGGTTTACTAGCGATCGATACTGCATGGTCACGTGATTGTGTTTTTGTGTTTTTTTTTCTTCATATGTTTTTCTTTTATTTGCTGTCCTGCGACTTGCGAGCGCACGGCACCTAATATGTAGAAAGTCAACACAGAAGAACTGACATCCACGCGACGAATTCATGATATTTTTAATCGGTTTACGAGCGATCGATACTGCATGGTCACGTGATTTTTTTATTTTTTTTTTCATATGTTTTTCTTTTATTTGCTGTCCTGTGACTTGAGAGCGCACGGTACCTAATATGTAGGAAGTCAACAAAGAATAACTGACATCCACGCGACGAATTCATGACTTTTGTATCGGTTTACGAGCGATCGATACCTGCATGGGTCACGTGATGGATATTTATTGTTTTTCTTTCCTTCTTTTCATATGCTGCCTGTCAGAGCAGCATTGTGGCGTCCAGTTAAAGGGACTTAGTAACATTGTCCAAATCCTAAAAATCCAATTTGAATTCTAGCGGTTCCCTCATACCTTGTTGTATTCGTATTGACAATAGAATCATGGGACAGGTTTCGGTTTTTCAAATTTCCCTTTCGTTACAAAGATATGTACGATTGAAGTGTTCTAAAACTCCGTTGGAGTTTTGAAACCGTGTACAAAGTGAGTGCAGTGAGTTAGTGAATATCACTTTGCATTTTTGCTCATTACTCGGCCATGCAACGTCCATTTGACTTGAAATTTTCACACAATACCCTGTGGACATATCAGATAACAACAATATACATTGCATCAACCATTCATCACTTTTTGCACATGTCAACAAAGTTACTAGATCCCTTTAAACAGACTTTATAATTTGCAAGAAGAAAAAGCAGTGGAAGAACACCGAGTGAAACAAACAAAAAGAAAGGTCCACGCGCATGGATCAATTTATTTGCAGGGGGCAGGGATCGATTTATTTGACCGATCTACAAACATGAACAGAAAAAAGGTCCAGCGGCAGGGATCAATTTGTTTGCCCAATCTTAGCCTCGACACTTTCCTTTCCCCAAAAAAAGATGTAAGCTCTCGATCAATATTGGCCACGCGATGGTCTTGTGGCGTTTGCGTTCTATTGTTTTCCGCCGGTCTTGTGGCGTGTGTTATGTATTGTTTCCCGCCAGATTTGTGTTTATTGTTAGACAGCATCTTCCCGCCAAAAAGGTTGTTGCGAGGTGTTCGCCAAGAGAGCCGAATTACAACACAAATTACTAACACAATCTTGTTTATGCTCTATAAGAGATGGGATGCATAACATATTTGAGGAAGCGAATTACTACACATATATAATCTTGTTTATTCTCTACAAATTAAGATAGGACGGGAGGCTGTAGCGGCGTTATAAAACAAAACGTGTACACCACGGTGTTCCCAAACAAGATGGGAGCCATGCTCATACACTGCCAGATGCCTCAGAGACTCTCGTTTGTGAAGTTATGAAAATAGGTGGGGGTATTCTGTGAGTGTTCTGTTCATGTCTAGTTGGCCCATACTCTCTTGGTACAGTTCAGTCATAGTTGACAGGTCGTGATTTTCATAACTTCATGATGACACGTAGTCAGGGTTCCTGACTGCGACAAGATGACACGCCACTGAATTTTTTGAACGTATACTTTCCCATTTTCCCCGATTGTGAACCGAAACTAATTATGTCGTATTCAATTGATCGATACTGTAAAGTCTCCCTTTTCCTACCTTAATTGTACGGCGTCAACATGGTCAAAGCCATTACCCTTTCCGAGCGATGACCTCTTTCGATCGATGTCTATGGACCATGTTAATACGCTTGTCGATATTTGGCCATTCAAGGTATGATCGAACTTTGACTTCGCCAAAATTGTACAAAATAAACCCTATTGTATCCGTTAAACGGAGATCTTCAGTTATTTTCCGTTACCCATCATCCAATTTGGGAGTTTTTTATTCAACTTATTGATGTCAGTTCGTCTTCTTGTTCCCTTATCACTTATCGATAATGCATCCATGCAACAACGTTTGTGTGAACTTTTTTGTAAACTTGATCGATGACAAGTGACCTTTTTGACTTTGGTCTTTAATTGGGCAAACGATTTTGGACTTCGCCTATCATGCCTATAGGTTGTACAAAAAACACACTATTTTCTCCATGAAAGGAACATTCTTTAGTGTTTGTGACTTATTGGTTTTCACTTATTGCTAGTCAAGTGGAGGTCGTTTCAGATTTTCTCGCATTGTGGTACAACATCACATCGCACTCAAGTTTGAAAAGTTATATGAACATTCTAAACTTTGAAACCGTATACATGGTATAGATAATGTCGATATTTTCGCCAATATCAGTTGTAAAACCATTATTTTGAATATCACAACTTGCTTAGATATTTTGATTATAATATCAATAAGAAAAGTTGGATAATGTTATAAATGGTATACACGTATGTATACGCAGCACGGGCGTAGACAGTCATTGATACCCATTCAACTGGGGGGGGGGGGGGATGATCTATTCATTCATCCCCCTGATGAATAGGTATTACGTAAGGCGTATAGTGATACACAGTGATGTACACTTGCAGTTCTAAACATAGTTTGAACTGTGTTTGTTTTTATATTTCTTTCAATAGACAAGTCAAGTAGTTAAACACGTGTGTGGTAATAATTATTTTAAAGGGATCTAGTAACTTTGTTGACATGTGCAAAAAGTGATGAATGGTTGATGCAATGTATATTGTTGTTATCTTATATGTCCACAGGGTATTGTGTGAAAATTTCAAGTCAAATGGACATTGTATGGCCAAGTATATGAGTGAAAATGCAAAGTGATATTCAGTAACTCACTGCACTCACTTTGTACACGGAAGAAAAACTTGCCCGGAGTTGTTCTTATCTGAATACTTCAATCATACATATCTCGGTAACGAAAGGGAAATTTGAAAAACCGAAACCGGTCCCATGATTTTATTGTTAATACGAATACAACAAGGTATAAGGGAACCGCTAGAATTAAAATTTTATTTTGAGGATTTGGACAATGTTACTAAGTCCCTTTAACACTACGACGTTGCTATTTCATAGCCTTTTCAAAGCGACATGCTGCACGCTATGTGAAGAACAATTTCTCGTGGGAGAGCAGCGTCACCACAATGCTGAAGGACTTGAAATGGGACACACTACAGCATAGAAGGTCCATGGCCAAAGTCACCATGATGTATAGAATTCACAACAACCTCATTGACATCCCTTCCGACCGGCTGATACCCATCCAATCACCAACAAGAGGCCATAACCAACGGTTTGCCATCCCCAAGACGAGGACATCCTTGCTGAGAGGGACATTTTTCCCAGACACCATCCGTCTGTGGAACTCCCTCTCCCAGGAAACCATCAATGCCACATCCCCAGACATCTTCAGAGACAGGCTGAAAGATGTCATCCTTGGAAATTAGCACATCAGCTGTGACTTTTTTTAATTTTGTAAATATACTGGACAATTATTTATTTTTGTATGCCCTGAGACTCCTGTCTGCACCGACTGAGAGCTCATCATCAACTTGTGCGAGTATACTCCTAGGAGGTTCTGCACAGTACTGGAAGAAGAAGAAGAAGAAAGAAATTTATGGTATTTTACTTGAAATGATGCTTCACAACAAATCGAATAACATTGGCTAATCTGCAAAGTACTACATGTGATTTTTGCGCACGTGAAATTTTGGGTGAAAAGTTCAAAACTGTGTCAAAGTACTTTTTTTAGCCCTTCATAAAACTGAAAATAAGTATCAATGTGTCATGGAGGGAAGTGGTTATAAGCGCACGGCATTTCAAACGAATAACATTTTCTCTGTCGCATTAATGGAAGGGTATACTACCGTACCTAACTATTCTTTATATAGGTGGTCCTATTTTTAAATAGACACAACAAACTTGATATATCTGTTAAATTCGTTTCGTATATTAGCGCACGTGACATTTTTGTGAAGAAGTTCAAAATTATGCCAACGTACTTTCGAACACTTCAATTAAATTTGTCTCAATTTGTCATCTAGTGAACTGATTGTGCAATAAGCACGCGCCCTTTAGTTTACGAACAAAATAATTATAGGTTGCATTTACAATTTGTTTCGCGGTGGGTTTTCTGGGCGTTAACTCTCTCGCGTCGGGTAGTGCGTAACCTGTACAATAATGTTGAGGCATCTTTATTCAAATTGGTATCGAATGAGCTCATGGCGGCTGTGTTAGGACCTGTCTGCGATTTACACAAGTACGGCTCTGTTTCTGAAATTAGCGGAGTTTTTTAAACATGATTATTAACCCGTTCTATATATGCTTCCTTATTGCAGTAACATTGCCGCATCAATCATGATTCTGTATTTCAAGTACTTCGAAAGTTATTGGTAGATCTGTCAGCCGTTCAGCTAGACGCATAATCTGTTTATGAAATTAGTGGTTGGGTAAGGAAAATCCATCAAATAATTTATTGATTTGATGACAAAATTGTTAAAAGGGTGTTGCTCAACTTATGCTACCGTATATGATGAAATTAGCGGTCGGAGGAAAAGGCATCAATAGTTGATTCGTTGAAAATCGTTAATACGTGATAACCTTTCTCCTATTAAGTAGTATGATGACATTGGTGGTCGGAGGAAAATGAATCAAATACGGTAGTTGATACGTTGAAAATCGTTAATAGGCGTTACCCAACTTTCTCCTGTTGACGACTTTGGCGGTTGGAGGAAAATCCATCAGTGTTGCCCAAATTTGTACCTATAACAATGCGATGGGTTGTGACATTGGGGCACTCTGGGACCACGGGTCTATTATTGTATGACGGTCCAGGTAAGCGGTTCGAAAGAGATGAAGGCTATTTTCCTAAGAAAAAAAAGTGAAAGTGGAAAATTTTGAAACGTCACGGTGATCGGTTTTGACAAGGAGGCACGCGACGCTTGCACCCAATATGCACCAATGCCAAACCATTTAGGCACAATTAATTGGTAGAATCAGCGGGTAAAATCAGGGAAACTGAGTATAGGAAATCTGAAGTGAAAGTTTAAAATGAAATTAACATCAGGGAGACAAACTAAGGGGGAGGGAGGGAGTTAGTCAGAGAGAAGACATATGGGAGGAGAAATATGTGGAAAATACTAAAAACCAACAAGGATGTATCCTTCGAAAAGTCATCTACACCTCCCCCATGCAGGACAAGGTGCTGATATTGATTTTGTTTTTCATTTCCAAAAAAAAAAAGGAGAAGAAGGAAAAGTCAAGAATTTGATGATGAAGAAGGAGGAAGAAAATGTACGAGAGGAACATTTCTCAGAGAGAAGACTGGTTGAATGTTGTTTGTAAGTATCGCCTTCCATGGTGGTGTAGATAATACGCGTGGTTTGCGGTTGCACCATGTATGAGTCCTGAGAAGGACTGTTGGTATTCTTACTAGGATAGTCCTAAAAAGGACTGTGGTAGTCCTAGAAAGGACTGTTGGTAGTCCTAGAAAGGACTGTTGTTGGTAGTCCTGGAAAGGACTGTTGGTATTATTTCTAGGATAGTCCTAAAAAGGACTGTGGTAGTCCTAGAAATGTCTGTTGGTATTCCTGGAAAGGACTGTTGGTATTTTTTCTAGGATAGTCCTAAAAAGGACTGTGGTAGTCCTAGAAAGGACGGTTGGTAGTCCTGGAAAGGACTGTTGGGATTCTTTCTTCAGCTTGTAGCGCCGGTATTGCAAGGAGAGGGTGGGTGGCAGGAGGGGCTTGACGTTTCGAACAGGTTGACTGTCCGTCGTCAAGACTGGTTGACCAAGCAAGGTACAGCGTTGTATTTGTTTATTCAGAATTGACCAATTCGCTATGTTCAAAATCGGAGTTTGCAAAAAGAAAAGTGCAGTCAACTTCTTTTTTTTCCTCGAACAATGAGTGTCAACAATAATCTCACTGAACAACTTTTTGTAGCATTTCTGTATCATACATATAGAGACGCTGTGCGTGCCGCAAATGTATTTAATCTAATATCCAGGATAACAAGCTACAAATATGGCTGACCTTAGCCTTCTGTAAAGGCGTTGGGGCTGTTGTTTGTCACATTTCGGTGTAATGCGAGGGACCGCAGCAAACGATATGAGCTATTGGTACATATTTACCCCATGTAGCGGCTGATGTGAATCTGTTGAGCACACCCACTGCAACTGGCAGTTCTTTTACTATCATACAGCCACCCGGCGCCTTGATTAAAGGCTAGGTTGACCCTTTTTCGACCCAGTTGACCCAAGTATAAACCCCGCCCGGTTTCCTCCTCAAAATTGTTTTGTGCCAAAAATAATTTCATGATTTTTTTTGTTTTGGTACCAGTTTACTTGAGGGGTGGAGAAGGAAATTGTGGAAGTGGGTGGGCTGGTTAAAACGGAAATTCCAAATAATCGCGATTATTTAAGGACAAATTGGTCAAAGTTGCGATCCCCATTAGTCAAACCCGTAACAAGACTGATGTCGCAATCTAAACGACGTTCCCTCATTATAATATTGTTTGTTGTTATTTGTTTGTGTAATATCGTCTGTGACCTTTGAGTGCACTGTTATAGTTGAGTGTGTGTATGTTTTGTGTTTGCATGTGTGTGTGTGTGTGTGTGTGTGTGTGCGTGCGTGTATGTGTGCGCGAGTGTGTATGTATTTGTTTGTTAATTACTTTGGGGGTAATTTTTCGTGTACTTTATATGTGTGCGTGTGACTTGTGCGTGCGTGCGTACGTGCGTGTGTATGTTTGAGTATGTTCGTGTTAGTTTGTGAGTAATAGTATTTTTGTGCGCGTGTGTGTGCGTGTGTGGGTGTGTGTGTATATGTGGTTAAAAACAAATGTTTGATGGTGGCTGATGAGCGTGTGTTTTGTGTGTTAGCACGTGCGTGTGTGGTCATCGACGGTGGTCATTTATATAAATTGGATCTATTGTCTTGTTACATATTATTAAATGACAGAAACATCCTTTGAACTATCTTTTGGGGGCGAGTTGGTCGGAAAATAGGTCCATTGAAAGGGCGATGAGGTTATTTGGGTATCCCTTGTAACTGGTCTGGGTAATTACTTTGTTTACAATTACACGCATGCATGCCTGTACTTTTACAGGGGTCAAATGTTCGCAACGCGGACTCGGCTTGTTCGAAATTATAGAACCTATAAAGCTTCATATGTCCCAGTTTTGCGTACACGCGTACACACACAAACACACATCACACACACGCTTTACACATATACACATAAACACACTCACATGCGAGCACACAAACAGGTACACACGTACACATATACATTACAAAACGCACACACACATATACACACGCACACACACACACACACACACACACATACGTACAAGCACACACAAAGGCACATGCAAACGAACAAACAAACAAACGCAAACACATGCGCACACACACATATGCGAACACGCGAACACACACACACACACACACATATATACACGTACATACACACACACACACGCATACTCACACACGCACAAACATACAACCCAAAATACAACAACCGGAAAAAAGTGCAACAGATAAAGTATATTTTGCCTGAGTGATCTTGATCATCGTGTTTTGTCTCTCATCGTGTTTGTGTTTTGTCCGTGACCCGCAAATAATTATTGCTGGTATTTTGTTCTGTTTACGGCAACTTAAATTTGGATATAAAAGTTGGTATAATAATGCCCGCTTCCAATTATCAAGATTATGCTTGGCTATAGCAATTGTTTATGGTCTAATAATTTTGAACGGTACCCAGTAATTTGTATATTCAGAGGCAGCAACCAACCTGTTTTACGTTTATTTATTTTTATATGAATTTGTCTTTGTTTCGTAAATTAGGCCTTTTATAAGATAATCAGGTCGTCATGGTCTATTTATTTCAAACGGGTACCTGACAATCAATACTGAAAACTTGATCAGCAATTGTCTTTTAGAAAGTGGGTTGCATCTTATTCTATAGTATACCCCTTGTTATCGCTTTAGACCTGTACAATTAAATACTATATCATAAAAAAGTGATATTTGTGTGACAATGTTTACTGATAGCGGATATATGAATGTTTAACACTCATCATAATACTTCGTAGGTATGTTTGCTGTGTATATCAACCAAAGCAATGCACAATTGCATTTGATAACCAAATTGCTATTTAGTGACCAATATTTGTTTAAATTTAGGCTATATTTCAGAAAATGGAAATCAGAATTATCTAAGATAGAATTGGACAGGTGAAATATGTATTTATGTATAATTAAATTCAAGTTTGTCTAATATTCCTCCTTCTGTATTCGTCATCAGCATCGCCTTCATCATCATCATCATCATCATCATCATCATCATCATCATCATCATCATAATCATCATCACCACCACCACCATCATCAATATCATTATTATCATCATCAGCATCAGCATCAATTACCCTTATCACAAATACCATCATCACATTCATCTTTGTCATCATCATCAATTATTTTCATCAACATGCACCACCCAAAACTTACATTTTATACTATTTTATAATATACATGTATATATACCCAGCTTTAGAATTACATTATGTTTAATGAAACGGTCACTATAGAGAGAAAACAAATAATAGTATTTTACTTGTTTCCATAACTGGAAATGTTCTTTTCAATTGCCTAATTGTCCCCTTTTTTGTTCCATCATTGTCCTAGTTTCTTGGACAAAGGGCACTCACTGCATTTTGTCCTTCATATCGGATGCATGCTCTCGAAATGCATATTGGATTTAAACAATAGATTGAGCGACCCTTCTGTCTGCCTGTCAAAACCACTGAATCGTATACATGTACATTCATATATATTTTAAAAAAATAATAAAAAACGACAATGGAGAAAGGGGATGACCATGTATCTTATTAAGGCTCATAGAAAACTACACAAAAACAGAGAAAGGGGGAGAGAAATAACGAAGAAAAACAAACATCGCAAAAACAGCATCGCTCGGTCACTTTTGTGGAATCTGTTGGGGTTTGGGGTTTTACACCAGCCGCACGGTACGGCGCGGACCAGCTAGCGAACAAAGAGATTCCGCGGGGGACCTTGCCGTCGCTTCTCCGGACCGGTCGGCCTCGTTCCCCACTCATACAACAAGGTTTATATAATTTATACTTTTTAGACCGACTGGGGCGTTTTGGCAAGGTTGTTTCACAACTTTTCTTTGTGAATTCGGTATAGCCTACACGGTGTGTAAAGATACAGGTCCTATTATATATTGTTGTCACCAAAGGAGTTTTGTAACAAAGAGACCTGTAACAGGGCTTGTATAAACGCGTGTCCCCCTCTCCCGTCTTTCTCTTTTCTTTAATTGTTTCTATACTTCATCCCTATCTTCTTCCATTGCCCCATCCTTTATTTCACATTCCTCCCTTATCAACTCTCTCCCTCCCGTTTTCTCCATTATAAAGAAGAAAAACAATATAATATACAATACAATATAATATAAAACTATCTTCAACTCTCCCCTCCTTATCTTACCCCCTCTCTCCTCCCACTTGTTATTATCTCTCTCCCTCTCTCCCTTCTCAGTTTATCTTGCTCACTCTCTCTTTCTTCTTTCTTGTATTTTCCCATCTTTCACCTTTTCTCTTCATCTCTCTTTCTCTCCCCCTCTCCATCTATCTTTAGCTCAGCATCCAACCAGGTCGCTCGGAGATAATTTTTGAAAGATGCAATCGAGCGAGAGAGTCAGGTCCTATTGTCTACGTTCTATCATCGTGCTCATAAATGGAGTTCATTAACAAAGGGACCTGTAAAATATTCCTGTAAAATTGATAATGTTGCGGTTTTCTTGTCAGATCTCGCTCCCCCTTATTTTCTTTTGTCTTTCTTTCTTCATTCCTTCGGGGTTTTTTTCTTCTTCATCCCCTTTGTATGTCTTTCTTCATTTCGATATCTTTTTTTTCTTCTTCTCACGAACCATGTCAAAATTAGACTGCCGTATCTTCCTTATTTCAGCTCAGCAGCCAATCAGGTCGCTTGGAGATAATTTGAAAGATGCATTTGAGAGAGTCAGGTGCTATTATATATTTTCAACATGGTCCGAATCCTCAAAATGGCGTTTCATAACAAAGGAACCTGTTTCGCGTTTTACCCATTTTGTTCTCAGTTCGAATTCTCTCCGCTTCTTTCCTTTGTATTTACTTCCACTTTTATCTATTTCTGTATTGGTCATTTTTTTTGTCTCTTACTTATTTCCTTCTTTTGTTTCAATATGTTGTGCTCCCTTTTGTACTTCTCTTTTCTCATATTGTTTAAATCCCTTTCTCTCTCTCTCTCTTTCTATCTCCCCACCACCCTTTCTCTATCCTTTCTCAATCTACTTCTATCTATTTATTTGTGTACTTCTTGATAACTTTATAATGCTTTTGAAATTCCTTTCTCCACTGTATCGTCTTTCTCTTTATACATGACTATATCCCATTTTAATCCAATACTATTCATTTCTGACATATTTTTAATATATTTTTAATGCTATCTACATTTCTTTCTTAATCTTCATTACCTCTATTACTCTTCGTCCCCACTCGTTCTATTTATTTCTGTATCATGTTGATATACTTTATGATATATATTTGAGTGCTCTAGTAATGCCCTTTTTCATCTTATCACCTCTCTTTCTCTGTAATCCCTCCTCATTCAACTTCTATGTATTTCTTTATAAACTTCATGATAAATTGTAATGCGTTCTGCATTTTCTTTCTTGTTCTGTAACTCTCTCCTAATTCATCTTCATTATCCAATCAGAGCGCGCTCTTATCTTTTGAAGGATGCATTTTAATAGCAACGGGATAATATAGGCCTATAACAATATATAGACCTATTGCCCAACCCCCCCCCCCCCCCCCCCTTGTTTTCTTAGGCCTAAAATACTCATGTTTGGGGTATAGATTATGGGAACGAGTGAAAGGGCGAATTCGATTATTTTGGACCAGGCCTCTTAGCGTGTTTTTTTTTCTTTCTCGGGAGCATAGGTTCAGAGAGAGGACAGGTGCATGCGAATGCAGTGGGGAATAGTGAACGATCGGGAAATACTGTCCTACCCTCGACGCGAAAGGACATAATTAAAAATGTTCAAAATTATATATACATTTTTTTTTATAAGACATTATAAAACATTATAACAGACATTAATTGTGGAAGCTATTTTGTTCACGCGGATTCCACTTTAATGGAAATAGTATATTTTACTTTTGAAAATATTAATGTAGCATTTCATGGGGCAGGAAGGAAGTATAAGGGTTTTATGTAAGACGACGAAACGTTTGTTTTGAATAAACCAATTAAGTTTTCGTTGTTTTGTTTTTTTGGTTTATGAGTGTCAACTTGAAGTTGATATTTTTATTTTTCGTTTGTTTGTCTGTTCGTTTGTTTTAGTGTGTTCTATGTAATAATAATAACAAAGAATACGGTCAACAAAGCTTTACAAAGGATACGCACATACACGATTGTGCCACTGATTTTCGTTCAAATTATTATACATAGAAAGTATGATGCATTTATTTCAAAATACCACAGAGGCACAGACATATATAGTATGCACCCCGGACACCAGACACCGCGACATTTGGCGTGCGCCTTTCTCGTGCGGGCGAGCCGAAAACACCCGGATTATGGATCTGCGAACAAAGACCCAACACAGGCGTGTGCCCGCAAAGTACAGTCGTAGAACAGTGTTTTGAGACCCAACATTACGAATGGACCTCCTTGTTCTTTATCTATAGGGGTGTATACATGTAGTTTTGCCCCCCTATTCGTTTTTTTTTTTTTTTTTTCAAGCCTAAGTAGAGTCGATTTTTATGAATGGAACTTTTGAAAAGGGGAGATCGACTTTCTGTCGTTCGCCGATTCGTGGTTAAAACTTTGCCCATGCACGCGATCCACATTTATACCTCAGACCTTTTTTCACCTACACTACAAACCAATTATAATATACATCCTCGCACTTATCCTTCTTAGCTTTCCAAACAAATCTATTACAAATCTTTGTTGCAGTTTGGAAATAAAAAGGTAAAAGTAAGAGTTCAAAAGAATATCGCTAAAAGATTAATCTTGGCGTGTTTTAAAAATACTATAGCGTTTACATAGGCGAGCCTAGCCCCAAAACAGCGTTTTAAAACGTGTTTTTTGTATACAGTAAACTTGCTATTTTTGTTTTTATTGACGTTTCAAGCATCTTCGATTTACAAGTTCAGAAGATATGTATATTATTTCTCCAGTATTATTTGTCTTAATTTAAAAGCAATCTGACTGAAATTGTAATCGTTCGTTTCACATATTAAACAAAACCCCAATCGCTACAATTTATAAACACAGATGAAATTACATGACATATGTTGAATATTGATCATACCTTATCAAATTTCCTTTTTAAACGTCCTTTTTTTTCTTCCTTTTTTTTTTTACAATACTCATCAGTGCGTCAAATTGGACTCCACCCAGCCTTCTCCCCCAAAGATATGATCATGTCGGTACAATTATATATTTTATTTATGCACGTGTTATAACAAAGGGTGCGGAGGAGTAATGGGAACAGAGAGAAAATAGGGTTAGGGGTCGAGAGAGAGAGAGACAGGAAATAAATATAAAGCTAAGTTACAGAGATGGTTGGTTGGTTATTATTTTATTTTTTTACAGACGCGTTCAATCAGTTATGATTATCCGCGTCTGGGACAGTCCTTTATCGTCACCATCCGATAGACGCAGACACGGTTCGAACCCGGGCCGAATAGTGCGTAGAGCAGAGCGGAGCTCAGTGGCCGAGAGCACGATCATGACCCAGGACCAGCCCTAGTTCCACTGATCTCTAGATATGCTTGTGCAATCCTTTACGGTTGAATGAGTTAGGGCGGTATGTGTGCTCTGCTACATTCTGTTGATTTGTATGCAATTCTAGCATATTGACATCAATGAGTTAGAGCCAATGATGCTAATTACCATGGTAAATGTCGCTGGTCCGTAATCGGGCCCCTGCCCCAGGGGGAGGGAGAGAAGGGGCGACGAATCCTAATATGGAATAATTATTATAAAGAAAATGCGAGATACAGAAAGAGGGAGGGGGAGGGAATATGGATAGGATGAAGAGTTTGTTTTCACCAACAGTTTGACAGATATGATCACGGCGTGCCCCACTCATTTCATTTCATGTTTGTGTCCCTCCGTTTACCAACAGGTGATGCGGGTCTCCCATTTGACATTGACTGACTGGCTGACTTATCGGCTGTAATTAGGACTGGCGTCCGTCCGTTAAGCTTGTTGTTAACTATGCTGATATATGCTAACAACTGACAAACGGTTGATAACATGCGTATTTCTGGGATCTGATACTTCAAGTGATGTGTGAAAAATGAGCGAAAACACAACGTGCCTTTTTGTCGACTTAGATGTGTACGCCTCATAAATCATAAATATCTCAATAACAAAGACAACATTAATTTTGAAAAACCTAAGTAAAAACCAGCTATCACTTATATTTTCAAAAAGAAGAAACATAAAAGAGAGATAGACAGAGAGGAAGATGGAGAGGGTGGGGGGTAAGAGATAGGTGATATATATAGAGAGTCAGAGAGATGGATAAAAGGGCCTTTCACCCCCCTCCCCCCTCCCCCTCCCCCTCCTCCCTCCCCCCGCACAAAAAAAAAAGAGAGAACAATATAATAAACTTTTATTTAAAAAAAAACTCATTACCAAATAATTAGTCAAAGCTTTTCAAACAAAGGGCACGCGACTAACGAATGGGATGAGATGGGATGGGTTGGGATTTCCTTTCAGGGTTCATCATCTGTCACGGTAAAACAAACAAAAAACGTTTGCAAAGTGCATGCATCACATTATTTTGTATTCTTCCTCATCGGACCGCCGCGGCGGTTGGCGTGGTACGTATACGATTGTGCCGTTTCCATAGTAACCGTGCCGCGGAGATGCACTTTTTGTGCGTGCGATGCCAGACCTACCCTCGCAGTATTATTGTCTATTATTTCTTTATTCTTTCACGGCATCACTAGATAAGAGAAAATAAAAGATGAACAAATACAAAGGGTAATAATCGTGCGGTTTTGTATCGCAACCCATCGAAACTATAGATCAAATAGACAGAATGAGGATTAGATGACAAATTATGCCATTTCGAAATTGCCTCGACGTATATTTGTTGGCATTGTTGTTCACACGGAGTCAATGCATACATTGACTATAAAAAAAAATTTCAGATGCAAAACATAATCCTGACTACAGTATATTGTGGTATAATACATGGATGATTGTGTTCGAATTAGAAAAAATATAAACAAAACATGCAAAAGGGGGCAACAAAGGAAATACAAAGATCGTGCCCCCCCCCCCCCCCCCCCAAATGGGGCGTGTCCCAAATCAATTTTAACCTAACCCTAACCATAGCCTATATAAGCAATTGTGTATTTATGTGTTTCTTAAAAAATGAACTGGCGATGTTGGGCAAGAGGTGATTAATTTCATGATTTCTTGTAAAGAGATGGATGAGATGGATGGATGGATGGATGGATGGATGGATGGATGGATGGATGGATGGATGGATGGATGGATGGATGGATGGATGGATGGATGGATGGATGGATGGATGGATGGATGGATGGATGGATGGATGGATGGATGGATGGATGGATGGATGGATGGATGGATGGATGGATGGATGGATGGATGGATGGATGGATAGATAGATAGATAGATAGATAGATAGATAGATAGATAGATAGATAGATAGATAGATTGATAGATAGATAGATAGATAGATAGATATATGGATATACAGATAGATAGATATATATATAGATAGATAGATAGATAGATAGATAGATAGATAGATAGATAGATAGTTAGATAGATAGATCGATAGACATATATATAGATTGTGTGTGACGTAACAAAATAAAAAAAAGGGAAGTAGATGGAGAGGAAAATGATAGAAAAAAAGTGCGGGGGCGGGGGAGAAATTCGAATTTCAATGTCATTTTAGGTCTTGGTTGAACGGTCACACGGACGAACATTGAT
Source organism: Echinarachnius parma (assembly GCA_037951105.1). NCBI lineage: Eukaryota > Metazoa > Echinodermata > Echinoidea > Clypeasteroida > Echinarachniidae > Echinarachnius > Echinarachnius parma. The sequence continues at coordinate 26,088 of JBAMJV010003203.1, forward strand.
AGCATATCAGGACATCTAGAACAGTTCTTTGTTCGTGAGAAAGATAGCATATATTAAACCAATTTACTTTGTTAACGGGACAAAACAACAAATAACCAGTTGCATTGTCACTGACCATGCGTGGTAAGTCCACGGTCAGTGCAATTAATAACACATTTATTTCTGTGACCATCACAGCATATGTTCTTTGTTTTTACCTTCGTCTAGTTTGTTTTATGTTTAACCATCAGCATCGGGTTTTTTTTTTATTATTGAAAGAACAAGCAGCAGAACAAAAAGGTGCCAGTCAAACTTGTCATTGTTTTGTTATCTCAGGTTTGGTTGGTGCTTCGGGAGAAAGTATTGTAATGTAATGTACGTGTAATATGTCATGCATGCAGCCACGCGTTGGAAGCCAATTAGCGCATCTTTTTGTCTGTCAAATTGACAGCGAAAAGGCGGAGATGCACACGACATAAAAAGCTACGTGTGGGAACTTCCGGTTGAAGTCGGGGGGGGGGGGGGGTGCCATATGTTAGCAACATTGTTCATTCTCTCTTGTATGTTTTGAGATGTTCTTCTTTCTTTAATTATCGCCCAAGTGATTGAGATTTAACGAGAAAGAGTTTCATGAAATGACTTTTGACACTAAATGGCGTCCTTCTGTATGGGCTTGTCAAAACAGTGTACCATTATACAACAAAGAAACACTCATCATTATTGGGATTCATTGGACCCAATAAAAATAGGACAAAGCGAAGAAGGTATATATAGTGACTGTAATATAAACATCTAAATACAGATTGTAAGGATATAGTAAGGAAATGTACATAATTTCATTGTACAACTATCATTTACACAATGTCTTTTAAAATCGAAGATGAACGTCTATGCCGATATTTGTATATTCGAAATGCTTTTCTTTACCACAAAAAGGCACTGTCGTGAAATATCAATTAAATACCTCTGTCGGTCTTTTTCCGAGATCTTTATAACGTGAAAGATGGAAACGTTTTAACTCGGTCTCTGGTTTACATTGTCATTGACTAAATTATGCGAGGAAAAAATGACAAAGACTTTGTGGTTTTATTCAACTTTGATGGCTCATTTTGCGGCTCATGATCGTCTTTACGGTCACATAATTGTAATAACACCATCTCTCCTCGCACCCCTCCCCCTCCCCCATCCCCCAACACATCTCATATCCGCCCCTTGGTCTTGGGTTGGCATTGTCATTGACACTATCATGAATTTATGCCGAGTGAAGAAACAAAATCCACTCTTTGTGCAGTATATACGCAACGCGTTGTGAATCGCTTGCATGAATGCAAGTCGTATGCATAAAATATTGCGCCAATCGCATATAATGAGCTACGACATGGCCCAGTTCCCCTTCTCCCTGTGTGCTCAGAATTAATTTTCCGACCATGAATTTGCCACAAATTGTAAGCTTAAACTATAAAGATTGTAATATGGTATTCAACTCGTAAAAATTGATGTTTTAAAATGTGTAAAAATAGGAATAAAAACTTGTGAAAAAAATAAGTTTGAAAGGTAATTTCTTTCGTTAAAAAACACTTTTCATTCTCCGTGTATCCAAAATATTAATTACTTACTACTGTTTATAGATATTGCTCTAGCAGAATATCATACTTTCTGTAAATGTTGTTTTTTCATCCGGTCAGGAACTAGCAAAATACTAGGCGATGCATACGAGACTTCGGCAGATAATTGACATGGTCGATTTGCGATCATTTCGAACCGGGGGATACCACGCCATCTCTTGCTCTGCGTCGATTCTCTATGTACTGCGCGATTATCACGTACAGCGTGCTCTGCATGCAGTTGACCATGAACGAACACGCACCTGATTTTACTTTTGGGTGCGTAACCCCCGGAATAAACGGCTTTATATTGCCCCACATACGTATTATTGTGTATGTTGTTATCATCGAACATGACTTGAACAAGAAAAAAGTGAAAATACAAATAATGTCTTCACTGGGATTGCAATAGTAACGTTCAATGCATTACAAAGGCTTCTCACGCATGTGAGCAATTAATAATATGTTTTATACTTATACTCATAATTTCTAGGTATAGTACTACATACTGCTGAGCATATGTTAATTCAGTTACATAGTGAAATTTATATTTCAGTTACCTTAAAAAATGTACAAAATCATTGGAAGGTACTATATGGTTGTAAGTGAGGTATCATTTGAAAGAGTAAGACATGTGCTAAATTATGAACCATATGTTGTGGCTATGTAATGTAATTTGCCACCCTATTACGTAACATCTTGTTTCAAAGAAATACATAAGACTTAGTTTTGTAATAGTGAACTTTCTTACAAAACCATTCCAGAAGATTGTTCTTTCCATTTTTTTTTTCAGGATCAGAGGGGTAGATATTCATTATCATTTGGTGTAAATTTCATTTGTTAAAGCTCATTATTTGTTTTATATAATTTATGTAATATATTTTTGAACCGGGGTTCAAATTACTCTGTTGTATGTCAGTGAAATTGGTTACTTGGAACTATAATCTCTAATTTTATTTTTGCCATACAGTTAATTGTCATAACCATCATCAACAACATCATTATCACATCATCATTATCACAACATCATTATCATTATCATCGTTACTGGCATCGTCATCATCACGATCAACATTGTCAACATCTTCATCTTCATCATTATCAAGTATCAGCATGCATCATCGTGCATCATCAACATCACCATCATTATCACCATCAACATCATCATCATCATCACCACCGTCATCGTAACGATAATCACGTCATCATCGACAGCATCATCGTCACGATCGACGCCATCGTCATGATTACCAACATCGTCACAATCATCATGTCATCATCATTATCATCATCACCACCGTCATCGTAACGATAATCAGTTAATCACGTCATCATCCTCACGATCATCGACATCATCATCGACGTCATCGTCACAATCATCATGTCATCATCCATCGTCCTCCCCACCATCAATGATTCATCACTCATCAGTCATAGTGATCACTTCAAAATAACAATAAATCCTATTACCAGTATTCACAAAAAGAAATCAAAGGTTGTGAGTGATCATCTTCATTTTCATAGATTGAACTCTAAATTGAGCTACAGAGTTGTGCCATTGTTCTACTAGTCAGAACTTCAACAAAAATAGAACACACCTTTTTCATATAGATTTACGTGTGAGGAAAACATCTCCTAGCTCGTCAAGAAGTTTGGCCATAAACTAGGTTTTTTCCTATGACATCTATAAAAATGTTCTTGTGTCTGAATATGTAATTCCCCACGCGTTTTAAAGGAATAGTTGTATACATGCGTCAGTAAAAATCCACCATTGCATTTATACAAATTTATCAAGAAGTGAAATGATTGGAACTGGGTCTTTGAAAGAAAACAAGTTATATTTGATACGTTTTCTAAATTTTCCATTTGTTTTTAATGCTGTTACTCATAATGTGGGTTTACATGAGACTTTACTTAAACAGTATTGGTGACGAGCCTGACAAACATAATTCTGATCATTGGGTGTGAATGAAATATTGATTTGTTGTAGCTTTGTATCCCCTTCCAGTGGAATATTCAACGATGAATATTTGTGTCACTTACCTAAACTACAGATTGTGCAGAACTACAAACGGAACAATGTGTTAAAAATGCATTTATTTAAAAATTAGAAATAAAAGATGTTTCCTGCACAGAAAAATGGATTTTGGTATAGAAATACACTGCAAAGAAAATATTATTAAATTCATTTAAGTTCAATTTGTTTCAACCTCAGCCTCTTTGGTGCACAATAAATAGGTGGCTAAGAAACAGATTGGCATATCTTGTTGATGCATCTTTCTCGGGTGTAATGAGTCTCTCAATTCTTTATGGAATTTCAATCTACAAGTATGAACAATTTACAACTTCAACTAACCTTAAATTAGTGACTGACGAGCTTTCGTTCCCTAATTTAAGGTTAGTTGAAGCTGTACATTTTTCATATGAATCTCTGTAACCGATGAAAGTTTTTTGTATTAATCTACAATCAGTCTGTTTCTGTAATTCCTGGGTATCCGTTCTTGATAATATTAAACGTGCACCTGTAAAGTGTCAGATATTGCCCTGGTGTGGTGTGCAATGGTTGGGTGCATAGGGTGCCTGTGGTGGATGGATATTGGTAAACGTGGGTACTCTAGCAGTGGACGATTACTGGTACGAGTTCGATGTTGTGGATGATGCAGGTTGGCAGCATCAGGTGACTGTGGAGGGTGCAGGTTGGCTGTATCAGGTGGCCATGTTGAATGATGGTCGAGGTGTACAAACTTCACTCTTGGGACCTGATAGTATTCAAAATAAATTTAAAAAATATTGTCAAGATTGTCTTGTTTTGCAGTTTAACCACATATTTGTATAACAATGTTTATGCATACCTTCTAATTAGAATAGATAAATGATAAATATCAAGATATTTCAAATTAAAATGCAATAAAATCATGTTTCATGTACTGAAAACAAATTTGAGAAGAGGCATGGCTGCAAGAAAATATTGGATCATTATTTTTTTTCACTGTGGACGTCAATCAAGATTTCTGTGACCCCAAGACTATTACAACATAATCATGAGAATTAGGAACAAAATGTACCTGCTTGTGCATCTAGTGATTTCCATAAACCTAAGGCTGTGATGGGCAATGGTTAGGTGCATCAGGTGGATGGTTATTTGCAAGTTGGAGTTGCGCTGGACGATCGCTGGCAAGAGTTGGACGTCGTGGTGGATGATGCAGGAGGTTGGCAGCATCAGGTGCTTGATGGGTGCAGGTCAGGCACATGGCGATTGGTTCCTTAGGATCAGCTAGTCACTTAGGGAATGTCAAACCAAAGCGATCTACATGTGTACATACATGTACCTCTGCAGACTTCTTTGCCCTTGGCCTTGATGCGCTGCGTGATCCCTTTCTGATATATGTATGCAAGTCATTCTTTCTATCCTTTACCAATAAGTTTATTTTTTTGCGTTGTAAACAGTTTTTTTTGTACAGTTTCTTTGGCACTTTTCTTGTTACCGGTGCAGATAAAATATTATGTGAAGTACGTTTTATCAGGAAGAGTTCCAAATTGTATGCAAGAAAACAATTTCCTTTGGCTGTTGAATGAATCCCATCCAGCGAATAATAATACTAGTCCGAAGAAAAACTGCATATTGAAGAGTTCGCGAAAATGAAGCTGGTCTCTTTCCCAAATTCCAAATTATTTGTTCCTAGTAATGTGCAATACAGACACAGTCAGTTACTAGTTATTATAAGTATTGTCCACCATCTCTCATTCTCTGTCCATCATTTAACATTCATAAAGAAAAGGTGTGTACCGTAGCACCACGAAAAAATTCACATTGACTTCAGAAGACAAGTTCTGGTTCAAATTCTGAATAACATTGTCTGTCCTCCAAATCACGTACAGTAGAATCCCCAAAGGCAAAGATAATCTCTTCGGAAGATGAAAGTTGAAACAGATGACAGATGGCCAGGGCAGGTTCCAATCCAAGGAATCCCTGTTTAGATTAGAAAGGGAAAAAAGGTTACTATACTATTACTAAAATTTCTACTAACTAAAAATAGAATAAATAAATATTAAAAATGAAAATAAACTCACGATTTTATCTGTTCCAACAAGAATCGAGGAATACAAATTAGGTTCAGATCTACAACTTACCCTCATCTAAATGCTGAACAGTCGTTGATGATTAGTAATTGCAAATAGAACTACAAATACAAATTACAATGCATTCCGCTTCCACTCCCACACGAATTTGAGCATATGGGACTGAGCAAGTAAACATATATTTCTCGGGCTACGGAAGAATTCCCGGCTTTACCACGGTAACCATGGTTATTTCCCGCGGTTTCGAGTCAAGTTCCTCACAACTTCCGGTAAAACATCGGTAGTTAGTGAGATTTCAGCCGATTTCAGTTGCCTTTTATTCACCGAAATCACACATGTATCCCACCATTTTTCACATTATACGGTCAACCAGATAATCAACGACTCATATCTTGCAAAATCTAGCTGAAACATTGTTTCATCCAGTCAGGAACTAGCAAAGAAGAAGACTATGTCCAAAACCTCTATCGTAAGGACGAAAAAAATCACTTTTTATTGATGACAAAAAACATGTCAAAAATTAAACAAAATATGGCAAAATTGGTATCAAACGAAAGCTAATACTGTCAAGATTGACTTACCGAGACAAGTATCGCCATATTGAGTACATGTAGCCAAATAGAGAGGGCGACAAACGATGCTGTCAAATCGCTTTGTTGATCGCATCCAACGAGCGAGTTGGAAGCTCATGCGCCCTCTATCGGTAGACTTGAATAGAAAACTTCGTTTAGCCTCATTAACGCACGCCTTGCCCGCCTACTGTGTGGTTTTTGTCAACTTTTGTGGCTCATTTTGCGGCTCATGATCTTCTTTACGGTGGCAAAATCGGCCCATGGTTGGTGAAACGACGCGCAATTGGTTTTGAACAAAGCTAATATTGTTTAGTACAGTTTGCGTTCACCACTAACATTCATATTTTATTCCTTTCTCTTTAAGCAAAATTCTGACAACACTTCAAACTTTTGACCTTATTTATAATACCGCAGTATCATAATTGTGATATCATATTTGCAGTTTATAATGATCGTTTACATATTATTATTAACCATATAAATACAAAATGTCAGACAACGACATTACTGTTATGTATTGTATGAAAAAAACCCCATAATAAATCGAAAGTTAATGTAATAGTTTACCTCTTACATTTGATAAGGGTAAAAACGATAAAAAGGTATAGGGAATCACATCATGACCCGGTTGCAGAAAGATATACAGTCGACTGTACGATACAATTAATTGTAAGTCAGCAAATTTGCACATTTTAACCAATCAGATTTGTGCATTTAGTCATATTAATGATCTGACAATTAATTGCAACTTTACAATCGATTTGATCTATTTCTGCAGCGGGGGCTTGGTCGTGAAACTTCGTGCTGGTAACATGAACAACACACTGTCTTCACACTGTGTTCACACTGTGTACACGCTGTGACACACTGTATTATTTCCGGTGGGGTGATTAAATAAATATTCACGAACTCAACTTATCTCCTTTTTTTAATTATGGACGACCAAAAGGGCGAATAATTGGAGATGCGTGCGTGCTTTGTGCGTTGTTCTTTTGTTCAAGCAAACAAAAGCTGTACAGTCCAGCTCAAACAAGACAATACATCACTTCTTCCAATGCGTGCGCGGCGCCTACCGAGGGACTACACTGAATTAATGCACCCGAACACAAAACAAAGCGGACTTGATCACGTTAATTACAAAAGTATGTTTCCATGGTTACTTATATACAGGGAGAAGTTTTATTGCTGTTTAAAGAGCGTGTTGAGGATCAGGAAACAGACTGCAGCATTTAAAGAATAGACTGAGGAGCAATTTAAATGATTGGTATAAAATGTAATGTATTTTCCGGACCGATGGAGAAATAAGCTTGAACATTACTTGACCGAAAAGTCAGTCCCTATATTCCGTTTGTTGATCCACTAGTATGACGTCAGATATTTTAAAGGACCCATACATAGTCGGTTAATTCTGACTAGAAAACTAATTGGACTCGCATGTGCAGATACAAAGCGGACTGAATTTCGGATAGATTTTGTTCACCATAGAGAAAGACAAAAATGTGAACTGTTTTTTTGTTTTTAACTCTTCAGACTATTTTGAAAACCCTTATGAAAGTGATTTTGTGTTTATTTTTTCCATATAGTTATAACAGGTGACAAAGTTGTACGTCACGAACATAGAACAACATGATTTGTTTTGTTATCATAATTTTCACTATTATCAATTAAGGCTCTTAATTGTAATCATAACTATTCATAGCATCTATGTAGAAAAGTGCAAAATGCAAATCTTTGTTTCTGTTCATACAAACAAGTAAAACAAATAACCCAAATCAGAAGAAAAAACAGTAATAGAATGTATAATTCTTCACCGACATGAGTAAACGAAGAATAATGCGAAAATCATGTAATTATGCTAGAACAGGCAACGTTTTGACGTTACAGGAGTGCCAAGGCATTATTTACTGATTCCAAAGAAGTTTACACAAATGTTTATTAAAAAAAACAGTTAAATCTCGTAAATTTTGCAAATGAGAGCAAAAAGCGTTATTACAATTTCATATGTGTTGCGAATACTTATCTTAAATACGTTGTATGTAACGGCTTGCTTTGAGAACGACAAACGTCCTTTGTTTGGGACAAAAGGCTGCTGCGGGGAAAAAAATTGGTTTACCTGTTTACAGAGCTCGTTCTAAAAGGCTTATTAGAGCCTCTTTGCATGCACGTGTCAATTTGCATAGAGATAGGCTAATTTGCATAACGGCATGTGCTGCACTCTGAAGTTCTTAATATTACGTAATACAGCGCCGACATACTATAGTATGCATGCGTCCTTTAATTAGATTTAACACACAAATAATCTGCCTGTTTTAATGTTCGTGGGTTTTGTTGCTCTGTTTTTTAAAAAATATATATATGTATAGGCCTACATGACATCGTGAAAAATGATCTAAATATTTTGGTTAGAGGTGCAGGTTAACACGATGTATTCTGGCTACAGGCAGCTGCACTGATGTAGCCAACGATGAATATTCGATAGATGATACAATTTAAAATTGTATATATATATATAATTATATCGACTCAATCTGTATTATATAGTACATACGTTGTTTAAAAACAATCATTATGTAATTAATTTGAATGTCTGTGTTATTTTGTCGGAGTTTTTCGTCATCTTGACTGACTGCACCCATCATGCTAGCAAACTGGTCACTGGCGTCTGGCATAAGCCTTGGGGAAAGTACGGGGATTAGGGAAGTGATGAAGTATGGGGAATATGGGCTACTGGACATTCGCGATGTAATGATGAAAGATCTCAAGAGAAAGGGCAGAGAGATAGAGAGGAGGAAAAAGATGAGAAGGGAAAGAAGAGATCGGTTGAGACAGAAAGAGAGATAGAGATAAGGTGAAATAGATACAAGGGAATATTTTAGACAGAAAAGGGATGGAGAGGGAGGGTGAGAGGGGGAGAGGGAGGGTGTGTTAGAAGGGAAGAAAACATAAATAGACAAAGAGAGTCTAGAGAGATAACGATTGGAGAGGGGTATATAGCAAGGACATGCAAATCGAAAAGAGAGAATATACTGACAATGACGGAATTCGGACGATAGACGGAGAGAAAGAGAGAAAGAGGTTAACAGAAAGAAAGGGAAGATAAAGGAACAGACTGAAGGAAGGGCAGAGAAGAATGAGTGTAACATTAACAAAGAGAGATGGAAGTCAATACTTACTGTGAGATAGCATGTGTAACACATACTATCTCACTGTGCACACAAACACATACACATACACAACACAAATACTTACATACACACACATACACGCACACACGAACACTACAAAGTCATACGGAACACGGTCGTGTATAAGTATCTCAATTTTTATTACGATGTAAATATGTATTTTTATGACCTCGTTTTTTAAATTTCTTTTGTCACATCAGTTCTCGCGACAGGTGGGCGTGGCCAATCGAATTTTAACTCCGAATTCTTTTACTCTAGTGACACACGCCGTTCATTGTCTTGGTATTCGCGTGCCGTCGTGCCATTTAGCTGTTTTGGTTTTAGTTTAATTATTATCTTACATCATTTTCCTTCAATACCATACGTGTTTTGTGTTTGTGTGTGTTGGGGGGGGGGGGGGGGGGGGGGGGGGGGAGGGGGTTCTTCAATTTGTGTCTTTGTCACATAAGTTTTTGCGACAGGTGGGCGTGGCCAAGCGAATTTTAGCTCCGCCTTCTTTTAGAGACACCCGCCGCATTGTCTTGGTATTCGCGTGCCATCCTTTAGCTGTTTTAGTTTAATTATTATCTTACATACTTTTTCTTCAACATCACACAAAAAAGTGCCGATATTATAGTCTATAACTTCAGACATGGATAACTTCTTTGACCACCAAGCCACACACTCACGCACAAACACCCATGTCCAATTACGACATAATATACACACGAACACACACACATGCACAAACATAATAATTATTATCTGAAGACGGGGTACAAAATAATACAGAACTTCAATTTATCGAAGCAATACAATTATCATGCGTCTGTGTATTAAAGTGGGATATAATCGTTGTCACTGTTTTGTTTTTTTTGTGGAAGATTTGTAAAAAAAATTCTCAAAATAATGTGTTTTCTTTTCAATCTACTAGTATAGGTCTGTAGAGACAAAAGAGAAGGATGTAAAAATTTGAAGAAAAACAAAGCTAGCAGGATAATTTGCCGGTAGATCTGATACATTTAAGTAAATAAGATATATATGAACCTAAATATAACCTACATACAGTAAGAATCTAGGCTATAATAATGTTGGCGTCTTTGGACCCACTCCACTACTGTGTTTTCTGAGCAATATGTGCCGAACTGTATCATTCCGTGCAGTACGAGTCATTGCCTAACTCTTTGCTACAGAATATCCGCACTTTGTGCCACTGATATCTACACCAAACAAAAAATGCATTTCCGGGGAAATGGGACCTCAACAGTCATGCAGCGATCGATCCATGTATTCAATCGAAATCAGTGGCCAAACGTGACTGGCGATACAAGTTGCAACAAAAGCCGAACTGTTTGATGGCGTTACTGCACGCATTCGGGCAGCTCATTTGTTTGCCGAACTATTATGTTACTATATTCATTTCGACAAGTGATGGCGCTATGCCTCATTTGTCAGAGGCAGCATGCGACAAAATGATTGAATTTCATGTAGGCCTCTTGCGTTTTTTTCTCTTGTTTTCTTTCTGATTGGATTTTTAGGGGTTTGTATCGAGTATTATTATTACTTCCTGACTAACCTAGGGTCACCATGATGAGCCATGAGCTTTATATATGGCCTTTTGTAGCTCAGTTGGTTAGCAATTTGGAGGTCTAGGTTTCGAGTCTCACCGGAGCCCAATTATTTGTTGTTTTTCGTATTGTTTTCTTTCCCCAGAAAATGGGCAGCAATAATACCAAAGAAGGTATGAGCTACATACCCCCCCCCCCCCCTCCCCCCCTCCCCCCTTCCCCTCCCCCTCCCCCAACCCTCGCTGCTTCATTTGTTACTGCGTAGGAGATGTATATAACTAGACCGGGAAATCGGTCTCTATTCCGCTTGTTGTTCCACTCACCATGACGGGGTGGTAGTATGTCTGAAAATATTGTAAAGGAAATCCCAAGCAGAGTCGGTTTTCTGACTACTGTAGAACCTGCCAGAACATCGGGAGACATCAAAATTATCACTGCCGTCCTACCGCGGGATCCCGCTTGTATTGGAACGCTTTTGCGCGCAGTTGTAAATTGCGCGCACTCGAAATTCGTTCCAAGCGGGAGGCGCACATTGTTCACGGGCGGGCTACTGCGGGATCCCGCAGCCGCCCGCTATAATTTTTGACGCCTTATTTACTAAGGAGGCTATTTTTTCACAATACTGAGTCAGTGTGTATTTCGCACCGTGCGTGCGCAAGGCGTGCATAGGTTGGCACGCACAGCGCGTCTGATTTACGAATCCGAACTACTGGGGGCGTTTCACAAAGATTGTAATTTGGACCTAACATATTATTGAAAGCCATTTGAAACCTTCGAATACAACAGGCAAACAATGGAAGTATTTGAGACTTCCAATTAAGAATCTATATCAATTAATTCAAGGTTAATTCCTTGATAATAACAAATATTACTGATCTTTATATTTTAACTTAATTACATTATAATTAAGTATGAATAATAAGTTTAAATTAAAGGTTATGGCAAAATCATCCGTTATTTTGTTCAATTAAAGAATTATACCTTTAAAAGGGTCTGACTTCCTTTAATTAATAAATACATCGATGCGATAATAATGTTTGCTGATGATATCACACCTATATGTTATATACCGTGTCGTGTCAACTATATAGATAGTGTCAATGCAACCGATATATCCATCACAAAAAAACAAAGTGGGCTGAGTGTTTCCACTTAGTGGGTAATTACCGGACATTTTGATGTCGTAATAATGTCTTCTAGTCTTTTAGTCCTTTAGAAAACTGTGTAGCATTAGGTGAAAAATACCAACAAATTGGACTTCATCACATATCGCTGCTGAACATTTTCCAATACTATATTGGAAAATTCGTTTTGGGGAAACTTACCACCGGCCCCAACTTTGTAGATTAGGAGATCGTGATAATTAGAAGAAAAAAAATTAGATCACAATTGGGCCACTGAAAACAATGCACGGGACAAACTATAGCATTTTAGTTGTGGAAGCACTGTGGTGCGATCACGGCAGACGCGTCCGCAATCAGAACGATCGCTAGCGTCTTTTATTCAGTCTGCAATCGAAACGGTCCATGCAACACTGTGCTTGCCCTCTCTTTCAAGAAAATGTTGTTACTGCATTGGTGATCATGTTCTACAACGTCTTATCAATATGAACAATGTTCTCAATAGTCTGGAGGGCTCTGGACAGAGTTTGTGTATTGATTTCTTTTTGTTTTGGGGCATGGCCTGGCCAACATAATAATGTTGCAACTTTTCGGTCAGTGCGCTTAAATACGAGTGACATTGGACGAAAAATCAATTGACCACAAACTAACTGTGACAAGCTGACAACATGATCGCTTTATTGTTCGTGATTACGCTACAGCTTATCGATTAATGTTCTCTCACATGTTCACTCCGTCTCAGTCTTTTGTTTTTGTTTTCGTTGTCCAGCTGTTTATAAAATGATGACATTGAATTCGGATCGATTATAAGTGACCGCACCAGACGCGATAAAAACAAAGAGAGTTGAATCGTTTTTGTTTTTACATTAGCTGATCATGTTTTCCGTGTTTTGGACACGGGTAAATGTAGTTGGCACAATAGGCATGATTTTAGAGGATGGTTCCATTCGGTGAGTGAATCATTATATTACTGGGAGTTGGATCAAGTAGCTGATGAATCTTATTGTTGTTGTCGGTTTATAATTATACACATTTACAACCTGCGATTCATTCATTTGGATTTCAACTTATTGTGTGTTCATTTTATACGACCTAAACCACCACAAGATTTGCAATGTGAGTTTTCGTGAGAATTATACACATAATTGTTTAATTTTAAAACCAGATAACATTTTTGTTACTTTTTACTGACCGATTTAATATTTATTTATTTATTCATTATTTAGTATTGTCTTCTTTTAAAAAATACAGGGTAGGTCGTTTAGTTTTAACAAAAACTGCTTTACAACGGCGCCCTGTATGGGACGTACAAATATATATGTTACAATATACAGTTCAAAATAAAGATCTATGCATTAAATAATATACAACATCATGAATTAGACGGAAATACAAACAAATATACATGTTTATGTTCATGATCAAATTAACATCGTTTATTTCGTTACAAATGTATGTATCACCCCGCCCGTTTGTATGGTATTATGCGTATGTTTTATTTTCTATTAACTACTGAAATTAGGATGATGCTTTGGAATGTTGAAATACCGTTTAGAACTGTTTTATAATGTATAGTCTCAAGTATAATATGTGAACTTAATATGCAATGACAGTATGTTCTGACTTTATATGTAATTGCATTTTGCTTATACACTCTTCGTGTTTCTTCATTAATTTTGTAGTCATCGGGGTACACCAGTTTTATTTATATTCCTACCACCTTATTATATATATAGCGCAAATATACAAATCGAATAACAATATAATTTGAGAACGCCTTAATTAAAACTAATCAATTCGACCATGCAATTAAATAAAGACATATAGAAGGCTAATTAAATTGTAGATGCTACCGGGTAAAGATTATTGCATAATATTATGGAGCTAATATACGCGCCTAGTACTGATTTTAATTTGTTGAGTGTATTACGTAATCATATAGCCTGAGCAAGCTAGTAGTTGCGTTGCTATGGGAACACGACGCTGTGTGTATATGGGTTTGTATATATAATACTTGTTCACACTATATCGCATGCAAGTTATATTTAGGGACAATTTAATCTTGTTTTGGAGAGTCTTTTGGAAATTAAAAACAAAATAATGCTGGGAAAGAAAGAAATGTGGGCAACATATTATATAAATAGACAATAATATCATAAGTGATAATCAGTTCAGAATGTTTCGTAAAAACAAAGCAAGATATATACACGATTGTTTATTATTATATTCAGTAGCTTATAGAGCTCGGGCGCACACCCCCAAAATAATTGATGAATAAAAATGACAAAACACTACTCAAAAGACACGTGAAGTTTGTCCCCAATATCAGTTGGCCTACAGTCGTTTCGTCAATGTGTATATCACTGGTTGAGATCGATCGATGAAAAAGGTCAACGTTTTCATTATACATGTATATCTGCCTACAAAGAGCCCTTCTTTTGACTTAGGTTCGATTGACATGAACATGACCACAGTCGCATTGATTTACCAAGTGTCACCTTGTAACTACGTGTATAATAGCTCTCCATTTGTGTAAACGGCGTGGGCACAATAAACACAATACCGTATGTGCAGAAGAGGTATCGGGTTCGATTCCCGGCGAAGCCTATTTTTCTTTGCTCATTTTCAATCATTTAGAACAAAAGAGAATACATAAGTATTTAAACATAAATATATCTATACAATTAATATACGTTTCTTTGCTATAGGTTGTATGTAATGATGCCTTTCCCCCTTATTTTTATGTTTGACAGTTACAATCCCGAAATCATGGAAAACTCCAATTGTTGAACTGAAGCACCCATACAATAGGATTTAGGCTGGAAAAAATGGCATCCGCACAACGGACCGCCAGAGTGACATCCCTGCACTATGACGACATGGACGTTGATGACGTTTTCGATGTCGATCAGGCGTGGTCGTCTCCGATGGGCATCATCGACCGCGACAGACTCCGCGTCACCGTCCATCCCCAGCCGCTGCTCGCGCGGACTTCTGGAAGACGGAACTACTTCATGCCGCGGTGCGAGACCGAGTGGATTCAGATGGTGAATTATGTCAACAACAGCCCGGCGGGGAACTATTACATTCCTGAGAGCGCGCAACACCAACAGCCGAGCGCGCAACTAGCGCGCTCGATAAGCGCGAATTCTTACTTCGACCCGTACACACTACGATCGGGCGCGGATTCGTCGAATCGTCCAGTGGCCTACGCGCATTCGAGCAATCAAAATATGACACGTCCGCAGATGGAGCGCGCGTACCAGCGGGTGTGTGGTCAGATGCGCAACAGCGACGCGCGGGCATTATCGCGCATATCATCCAAGTCGGTGAGCGACTCTCTCGGTCGCAAGAACGAATCGCCGTTGTTGACAGCTCGATCAGCGACGCTCACATCACGGTCATCGTCTTCGTTTTCTACAGCAGCGACGGAGAGCAGCGGTGTGCGAACGCGACTAACCGACGATAGCTCCTCCTCGGGTCTTACCATACACGAATCTGAATGCAAGGGACCACTGACATTGCCCGGCACAGCACCAATTGACTTGCAGTTCCCCCCTGACGTAGTTCTTTCAAGCAGAGAGCACTCGCCGAGAAGAAACGCTTGGTCTAGCGCGCCCTATCGGTACGACCGGACGAGGATCGTAAAGAAGTCGCCACCGTGGAGGTCGCTAATGAATCGCATACCGCAGGGGGTTCGCGCTTCGGGAGAGCTCTGTCCGAATCACTGTCGATGCTGCTTCGAGAACAGCTACAACCCAAGCATCAGAGAGGTCTTCAAGCTTGACGCATGAAACCCATGATGACATACCTTTTTTTTCGAAGTCCATTAAATATGTAGATATAATAGTGTGCGACAAAGTCGATCCGGATTCATTGTTTGCGTCTCTCGGATAGGCTCAGACGAAAATTGTTACAATTGAAGCGTCTGTAAAAAAAAAAAATAATAAAAAAAAATAACCAATCTTTCTGCATCATTAATTAGTACATGATGTTGAACTTTCAATGTTCGCCTGCTGTATGTATGAAACATCCGTGTGGTTTATGAATTATTTTACAGTTAAATAAACATGTTAAATATGACGATTCCTGACGAAGAGATAGACTACTTTTAAAGGGATAGTACGGTTTGGTTTTAAAGGGCGCTTTAAGAAATATTTTTAGTTGCGAGATAATAAAAAAAACTAAGTGTAACATTTCAATTTTGTTTCAACTTCAATGTATTCATGTTTCAAACAAAACATTACAAATCAATTATAATCATTTAAACAAATTAAGGTATACATATTGGAAACAAGAGCACACAGGAGCACACACACGAATAACAACATTTTAAATACAGAATAAACTTTGTTTGATTAAAATCGGTTCAGAAATAGGCAAATATCCATAAATTTATCATTTTTGAAGAAATGTGGGGCCCGTGCATTTATTTCATAATTTAATTTTTAAACAATTATTATAAAGTCTGCACATTATTTTCAAAATGTGCCAAAGTGCCATTGATTTTCGCGATCTCTCTTTTGATTAATTATTTTAACTAAACATCTCATTCACATTTTTAATTTTTAAAATGGTTGAAACTTTCAGGTATCAGGAGGGCGCCCTCTTGTGTTTGGCTGTTTTTTATATTTATTATTAAAACAGCCCTGTAACTTAGTCGTTAATATGTTTTCTACTATTCAAGCATCAATGAATTATAACTATTAAAGGGGTAGTTTAGTTTTGGTAAGGCTGAACTTTAGTAGCCAAAACCTGCACAGTAACATTATAAACTAATAGTTATAACTCCACCATGCTCGAAAGGTATACAAAATTACGAACGACCAAGTAAAACGCCTGTTATCATTCAAAAAGAGCCATTAAAACACAAGAGGGCGCTTTTTAAAAAGGCATTGGTTTCAACCATTTTCAACCAAAAGTATGCATGTGATGTTTTGTTGATATAATGATTAAATAGCGAGATCATCAACAACCATTTAAAAAACGCTTTTAAAATTTTTTGAAAAAGTGCAAGCATTTTTAAAATTTTTTCAAAAAATCATCTAATTATTTGGGCCCCAAATAATTATAAGATCAGATATATTTATTGATATTTCAGCCGTTTCTGGGTCGATTTTGACCAAATAAAGTTTATTCTGCCATTAAAATTGCATGTTCTCTCAAATTCGACACTCAGTTTTTCATTACCTCACAAAAAAATTGCGATGTGCAGCGCCCTCTCTACCAAAACTAAACTACCCCGTTAAGTTTCAATGATAACTTTGAAGTTATAATTTTAAATTAAGTTTGACCAGAACATTAACTATCCCTTTAAACGCCTTTTTAATTATTTGTAAAGTATCCTAATTATATGTTATTGCGTGTTATTATTCAAATCCAGATGGCATTTGACAATATCCCTATATGCAAAGGCGGGGAGGAAAAAATATTTGTATATTATAAAGTGAATCAAACGGCCGTAGGAAATATGTTGGCGTATAATGATTGTAGTCATGGTTTAACTTGGTCACTTTACCTTATTTTGCAAGTTTGTGATGAATTTTGTGCAATTATGAAACCTCGAATTTTCTCGAATTATCTTGAATACAGATTGTCACAAATTGTATTCGGCAATCTTTGTGAAAATTATGTTGATCGTGATTTTATAATTCTTAGCTTCATTTCATCAAATTTATTTTTGACAAATGCCCTCTGTTGGGAACATTATGTCATGTTGTTCTGGTGTTGGTTACGTTTCATCGAATGGAGCCATCGATACTGTATGGTTTGACTCATGAGATAATAATTGTAAAAGTTGTAATAAACTACATATTATTTTGTTTGGGACAACCATAGTTCTGTATAGTTCTAGATGGGAATAACCATCAATTTCTTGTCGAAAATCATATTATTTTAGTTTTATTTTATCAACTCTTGCAGGGACTTCAGTTATTTGTTCGTTAAAAAAAATATGTGTTCAAATAAATATTCATATATTATACATATATGAATTCGAATGAGTAAATTCATACATGTAAGCCCGTTATTTAAATGTCACGGAACATTCTGTCTTTGTGGGGTTTTTTTGTAGCACGTGATAATATATAGCTTTTAAAAAAATAAAATGCTGAGCCTACTGTGATATTCATACATCTTGTACGTTTATTTTTGCCAGATGCGTATGTGTTTGCGAGTGTGCGTTTGTATGTATAATGTATTGCCCGGAAACATCCAGCCAACGATAAGGTCATGCGATAGGTGGAAAATTATTGCACCTCTCCGACCCCCATCACCACCACTAACTGTACCCGGCTCTAGTCTATACTACCCATAGAGTTATTGTAACTCTATGATACTAGTTACTACCTTACTTTTGTGAAACATTTTGTTCGAAGTACTTCTACTCGGTTGTATATTCTAAATTTTTACAAATTATCCGGTATAGATAGGTTTATCAATAATGGAAAGCCGAGTAAAAAATACATTTAATTAATTTTAGCAAAGTTCACCAACACAACAGTCAACACTCTACACAATTTGAAACACCATACATACAAACATTGAAACATTAGCCTAGGTCACACACATGGTGAACAACGCACAAGAGTATGCAATCTTTGATTCTTTCTTGAATATGTGGCGGCCCTGATAAGAGCCATTTACGGACGACGATGAACCGACATCGTAGACGACATCATTTACTTGGAGGCCTTGGACTGGGTCTTCTTGGGGAGGAGGACAGCCTGGATGTTGGGGAGGACTCCACCCTGAGCGATGGTGACTCCGCTGAGAAGCTTGTTCAGCTCCTCGTCGTTGCGGACAGCCAGCTGCAAGTGACGGGGGATGATACGGCTCTTCTTGTTGTCGCGGGCGGCGTTGCCAGCGAGCTCGAGGATCTCGGCTGCCAGGTACTCGAGCACGGCGGCGAGGTAGACCGGGGCACCGGCGCCGACACGCTGAGCGTAGTTGCCCTTGCGGAGGAAACGGTGGACACGACCGACGGGGAACTGGAGCCCAGCGCGGGCGGAACGGCTCTTAGCCTTAGAGCGGGCCTTTCCTGCACCTTTTCCGCGACCAGACATGATGAATTTCTTTGGATTGAGAGTAGCTCGTAAGTAATCAACGATAGTGTGTTAGCTGTATGCTTGCTAAATTATGCTTCGACAACCTTTATATACCGACGGAGCGGGCTCCCAGCGCTACGAACCTGTCGCAACGCGCACCAATAAGATACCGAATTTACGGCGAATATCCTCATCTACATACGAAACATCTGTGACGTAGTGTATTTGCATACATAGCATGAATCGGATTGGTCGTTATTGCGCGATTGGGAGCTCATGAATTATGTAGTACCCTTGGGCGAGATTTCCGTATATCGTAAACGTGTCGCAACACGCACCAATAAGATTCCGAGTTCAGAGGCTTCAGGTGTATTTACATACGGCATGCAGTGACGTAGAACATTTGCATGGTTAGAATGTATTCCATTGGTCAGTATCGCGCGTTTTTGGAGCTCATGAATTATGTATCGCGGTTGATAGCGAGCTTTCCGTATGTATTTCTACATGATATGTCGAGGGGCACGCGCGCGTCGCTTCGCCAGCCGTTGAACACTCATTACCATAAAATTCTCGCCGGAGTCTCGCCGGCATATAAATAGCCCGGGATTCCACTTGTCAGCAGTTGTATCTTTTGCTTCACTACAAAAATACATAAATCATGCCTGCCAAAGCAGCACCCGCTGGAAAGAAGGGATCGAAGAAGGCTAAGGCCCCCAGGCCTAGCGGCGACAAGAAGAGGCGCCGAAAGCGCAAGGAAAGCTACGGCATCTACATCTACAAGGTGCTGAAGCAGGTCCATCCCGATACTGGTATCTCCAGCCGTGCCATGTCCATCATGAACAGCTTCGTCAACGATGTCTTCGAGCGCATCGCCGCCGAGGCTAGCCGCCTGGCCCACTACAACAAGAAGTCCACCATCACCAGCCGTGAGGTCCAGACCGCCGTCCGTCTCCTCCTCCCCGGAGAACTGGCCAAGCACGCCGTCTCCGAGGGCACCAAGGCTGTCACCAAGTACACCACCTCCAAGTAAATTGGCGACTTTCATGTCGGAATTTGCGCACCAATCGGTCCTTGTCAGGACCACCACATATCCAAGAAAGAATTTCAAAGTGTTGTGCCTTTCTTTTCTTCGTTTTTTTTTGGGGGGGGGGGGGGGTGGAGGGCGGGGCTTTTTTCTGCTCTTGATAATCATAAGTAGATACATGTGGAAATCAAAAGAATTTATGATTTAAATAGTGAAATTTTCAAATCATTCGATAAAATAACGTGTTTATACCGTAATTACTGATCAGGTAAACAGATTGCATTATTATCAATGTAAAATAACAGCAAACTGTCATATTTGCCGAGTGAAATTAATTCAGTAACGGGTTCTCAAGTTTCAAATATATTTCTAAGCCAAGGCTAAAGGAAATGGATTGGGTTGGCCTTTTCATGATAATTGTAATTGTTCATTATCATAGGTTTTGTTGCTCATAATATAAAGTTGACGCCAAAAATGCACAAGCGCAAATCGGTTAAAATTAAGAACACTTAAATATGTCAACAAGATAATAAACATAAAACTAAAAGAGTCACTGACAAACGGTTAGGTTGGAATTCCGACCTGTACCTTCGCATGAAAAAGGCGTCTCAAGACTCAAATCGGGAAATACGAGACTTGCTATTTTAAATTTATTTCCATAAATATTGTATGTGTATTTCACACACAAAAATTAATCATACAAAATACAGGAGGATACAATAAATATTACGACACAAGCACCAGAGTCGTATTATAAGTCATAATGATATTACTGATGATAATGATAATTAAGTCATACATGATCATCATCATCATTCATCAATGATAGTGACGGTGGTAATAATGATGATGATAAGGAAGAGGATGATGATGATGATGGGGAGGAGGAGGTGGACGAGGAGGAGGATGAGGAATCTCCTTTTTTTCAGTTTCATTTTATTTCGGTTGCGGGAACTCACCTTTCGAAATGTGTTGGGCAGTGTAATTTCTCAAACGCACACCTCAAACGAAGTTTATTAAACCCTCATCTATAGCACACCGTCACAGAAAATCAAATAATCTGAAATAATATATATTTCAGTCAATTCGGTCCATAAATCAAATTGGAATATCATGCCCCCCCCCCCCCCCCCCCCCACACACACACATTTGAAAGTGGAGGAAATTGTCCCCCTCCCTTTGTCATGTATGTTTGGTTCCATACTTATATACTTCATATTACGTGAAATTTCTGTCTCAGGTGTGCACTAAATCGCACAATTTCACGCCCAAAAATACAAAAGCTCCCTATACTATGGGTGGGGGACACCACCTCCCACACCCTCCCCCGCTCGGTCGCTTCGCTTCCTCGCATTGTCTCCCCTCCACTTTTGAGAAGTTGTTGACGCCCTTGCTTATTTTCATGGGAGTTCAATGCCCTAGACTATATCGATGGCTCTATAGTATACAGGATCACGTGACAAGGCTCAATCTTGTCCTCGCTATGCCCTTTAAACGTTACGAGCAGGTTCACTATTTTATACAATTTTAACACCCATGATAGGAGTTGCAAATGTCTGAAATCTAAAAGCTTCCGGGGGCTCCGCCCCCGGGACCCCCATTATTGTCCCCAAATGTGGGTACCCCCAAAGTCACGTCTTCGAGCCATCAAGACACTTTCAATGAGCGCATAATAAAACCTCCGCGGGCATGCCAATGTGGGGCTTTTAGCTCTCTCAGTGGTCACTCTGGAAACAAATTCAAATTTCGCCCCCCAATCGCAAAAACGGATCGACGCCTCTGGATGGTGATGGGTGATGTTGATGGTGATGGTGGTGAAAATGGTGATGATGATGATGATGATGAATACGATCGTGATGGAAAGATGATTATAAAAAGGAAATTTAGTTTAAAGGGATAGTTGAGTTTTGGTAGTACAGTTTTGATCAAACTGAATTGTAGTAACCAAAAACTGCACCATTACATTACAAACTAATAGTTATAACTCCACCATGCTCGAAAGGTATACAAAATTACAAACGACTAAGTAAAAAGCCTGTTATCATTCAAAAAGAGCCGTTAAATTTCAAGAGGGCGCTCTCTAAACACTCATCGGTTTCAACCATTTTAAATAAAATATTGTGCATGTGGTGTTTTGTTGAAATAGTGATTAGATAGAGAGATAATCAACAACTATTTAAAAACCTCTTTTGTAAATTTTTGAAAAGAGGAAACATTTTGAAAACAAATTTAACGGCTGGCATGGTTCAAAATTATCGAATAAATGTGGGGCCCCACAAATATTACAAATGGTTATGTTTTTGGATATTTCAGCCATTTCTGAACCGATTTTGATGAAATAAAGTTTATTCTGTCATTAAAATTGTATGCTCTTTCGAATTTGACACTCAGTTTTTCATTATCTCACAAAAACATATTTTGTGTAGCGCCCTCTATACCAAAACTCAACTATCCCTTTAACCAGAGTCAGCCACTTTGATGCCAGAAAAGTTGTTTAGTCCGAAAGAAAAACGATTTTGATTTGATTTTTATTTATTCAACCATTAAAAAAACACACAAAATAGCCTTTTATAATTATACAAATGATATAATACAAATCGATAATGGTTATAGATCCTTTGAAAGCATAAAAGCTTGTCAATAAGGACCCTGTTTTTACATCACAACACAAAATATTAAATATGTTTATAAATACAGTTCCGTAAACTAAAATGTACAATTAATGAATTTACAATGACGGTAAGAAATGTCCCCTTCTCCGCCCCCACCCTCCGGTCCCACACTCTAACAATTTTAACATGTCAATTTAAATGCACATGCCACATAATAAGCCACTTTTTAAAAGTATCACAATACCGGCTGGTTGGTGCTACTCATATGGGAGTAAATAATGTTAACAATGCCTTTGTTTTAAAAACTTGATAATGAAACTGACTGTCTAATACATTTATCAATGGAGTGCCATGTTGCCCGAATATGAGCAGGATTTGTCCGAAAATTACCTTATATTGCCCTAAAATTACATGATTTTGCCCCTTCTTTTCGCAAGAATATGGCGTTTTCAAACTCTCGGAGGGGAGGGGGGAAGGGGGGGGGGGGGGGAGGCTACGGACCCCCGGTCTTGCTTATATGCCTATATACCGTGTTAATAAAACATGTCGGCAGGCAAAGTCCATTCATATTCAAGCAAATGATGCAGAAATAGCATGTTCAAAATCAGCTAATTTTCAGGCAAAATCATCGCATCTGAGTAGGCTACCTATAGTATTGGCCAGTGTATTGACCTATACTAGCAAAATAATATTGTATTTCTGTTTCCTTTTTTTAAATATATACGAATACGATTTATACTGTGAGAAGGTGAACGAAACAGTGAATGATCAAACAAAATACTCAATATTAAACAAATATATGCTAATATAATACATCTCATAAATAATTCATAATGTATTGTGTCTGCTGAAAAATAAAACTTTCCCCCAAAAGTGTTCAAAGAAAATTAGTAGGATTACGGCTGTACAGTGGCGTATCGTGGTCGGACTGTTGTTATTGGGAGAGAGAGGGGGGAGGAGGGGGGGGGGTCGTATTTTTATTTTTATTTTTTTTTTGGGGGGGGGGGACACTCTATGTACTTCCCGTCTTCCCCTGTGCCCCCTAGCTTTACGTCACCGAGTCTTTCTTGGCCGACAGATTGCAATCGAGAAGAGAAGAACCACGTTCTATATAATTATACTCCATCATGATATTCACCATCAATTATTTATTGGGGGAAAATACTTCCTTGAAATGAATTTCTTTATTTGTCAGGTTTTCAATTTAAAATGTAACATAGTTATAGATTTATATTTTTCAATACTGTATCTAATTTGGTATTGGGGGGGGGGGGGGGTGGGGGGCTAGACTGTGTAGGATAATGTTATCATTATACATGATAGTCAGGTTCATTATGTAAAGTTGTAAACTTTTTTTGGGGATTTGTAAACCTATACATTTTTGGAATCTGTGTAGTATAAGAAGTCAGAAAACCAATGTTTACAATTTGCCGGAAGCATTTATGGCGGCCATCTTGGATTTTCAAAATGGCCGCCATTACAATAGGTGTTTCTCAATATCTCAGCTTCCAGGTGGCTTATAGTAATGATTTGAACGGCTAAACATATGTTTTCAGGGATGGGGAAGATAGTGGTACAATGTAAAATAAGATCAAGATAACCGCAAAGCGGCCATCTTGGATTTTCAAAATGGCCGCCTTGAAAATCATTGTTTTTTCCATATTTCAGCATTCAAGTGGCTTAGAGTAAAGAATTGAACGGCTAAACATATGTTTTCAGGGATGGGGAAGACAATGGTGCAATGTAAAATAAGTCAAACATAACCACAAAGCGGCCATCTTGGATTTTCAAAATGGCCGACTTGAAAATCAGTCTTTTTCATATCTCAGCACTCATCATCTAAGTGGCCTAGAGTCATGATTTCAATGGCTAAACATACATTTTCAGGGATTTGGAAGCCAGGGGTATGAATTAAAATAAGCTTCACACAACCACAAAGCGGCCATCTTGGATTTTCAAAATGGCCACCTTGAAAATGCATTTTGTTTCACTATTTCGGCATGCAAGTGGCTTGAAGTCATGATTTTAATCGCTAAACATACATTTTCATGGATGAGGAAGCCAGCGATTTAGAGTAAAGTAAGCTTAAAATGATATAGATTATAATGTAAGTTCATTATAACAGATGTTCTTAATTGTTCAAAACCACTAGAATGTCTAGATAGCTTCTTGACAGATTTATAGCAGAGTCCTTGCATTTCATCATCCTCATCACTGTCACTGGTCGGCATTCCTAGAGTCTTCGTCATTCTGGCACTGATTGGACGTACACGAGCATACGTCGGAACAGGCTGCTCAGGTCCTACTTATTAGCGTGAACAAGTGCAAAATACTGCGACAAGCGGGGAGAAGTGCGAACCTGCTGTGTCCTTGTAATAGCCACGCTGCAGCAGATCATGGAGGTGGTGCAGAGCAATGCCTGCCTGACCCCATAATGTGCATGGTTCTGGACTCGTTGGATGTGCTGCTTGAGATGCAATGCTGACATATCCACCTGCTTTGAGGTAGACTTGCAGCCAGGTTGCCTTGCTTGTGTGAGAGAACTGTCCCGTGTTGTCTTCCTCCTTGAATGAATGGAAGGCTGGTAAAGCCTTTGCTCTTTCTGAACCTCGAGCTGTCTATTTTGGCTGCACTGAGACCACTACGGACGCCATTTCTCAGCAGAACGACATAGTGTGCTATGACCGACTCTGCATCTATCAGCGCGGCATTGTGTATGAGCAGTGTATCCGCCTCTTCATGATTGTTGTCCTCATTTTTCAGCTCACTGTTGATCCTAGTACATTATGTGGCAGATGTGATAATCAGCGGTGACGAGCCTTGGTTGCACTCCAGTGCTTTTGCTGCAAGATACTCAGTCAGGTCAGCCTCCGTTCTGAAATGGGAAAGGAACCGGGTAATCGGGATGTGATTGATGTTGGTGTCATCTCTGATCTGATAATGGATCAGATCCTTCCCTTCACTCTGTTTCTCCCTTGTGATACTCTTCAGGAAATCAGCTCTGTATGTCTCAAACACCAGAATGATATAATCACAGTCTATTGTGAGTGTCATCAGTATGGTATTCAAACATTCACTGAGGTATTTGACTGTCACTACCAGATTAATATCTCTGATGAGATCATTTTGGTGTATGACACATACGAGCCTGATTCCCAGAAGAATACCACAAGAGAGGAACAGAGACAATGAGAGTTTCTGATCCAATATAATATATCAGAGAAGACACCAGCATATCACATTCCAATTATGAGCCGTTTCTTTCCCACGATAAAATGAAGACTGATCCGACTGCGTATATGGCAGCAAAAACACTGGCGTTCAACCAACATGACCGAACATGGTGGCTCAGCGGTTACAATGTCCGCCTCATGCATGGGAGGTCCCGGGTTCGATCCCAGACCGGGTCATACCAAAATGGTACATTCTGCCTTCTAGCCAGCCGCTTGGCATCTATAGAATGGAGAAGGGAATGTTAATCACACGATTTACCAGAGGACTGGCCGGCCCCTTCTGTAGCTTTCGCTACATTTAGTAGACGTGTGGCCTAGGGCAAATGAATCGCCGCCTTATATGCCAACATTGGCAAAGGAAGGTCTTTAACTTTTAACTTTTTAACATCCTACATGACCAGGGCTCGTCAACGCTGGATTTTGCATCTGCCACATGGCATATTAGGAGCAACAGATCACAAAGAGGCAAAGTGGCTTTCTTTCCATACACTGATGTTCTTGTGCTGGTCATGGCACCATTCCTTTGCTGAGAAACTGTCCACATCGATGCCTTCCGGAGTAGTCTAAGTACAGCAAATATAGGCAGCTCTAGGTCCAGAAATACAAATGCTATTCTAGCCTATCACGCATTCACAGGGGCAGACAACACAGGACGGTTGTCTTGCGTAGGCAAGGTAACCAAGCAGCAACTCTAGCTAAACAGGAGGATAAGTCATCAATGCAGTTGCTTTCAAATGCCGCTGAAGTAACGGAAGATCGGCTGTCATCACTTGCTACATTGGGCTGTACTGCATACGCACTATAAAATGGCATCGATATTGCATCCCCGAGTTGCGATCTATGTTCCAAGCAGCACATTCACTGAGTCCAGATCCGGGCCACATCATGAGGTCAAAAAAGCATTGCTCAGCAGGATCCACTGGATCCACTGCAGCATGACTTCTACAAAGACACATCAGCTGATCAGGTAAATCCGGTCCTCCCAACCTTCAAGGCCATCATCGAGATGATGAGATGCCAGTGCAGAGACATTGATGCTCTTGTAGGACCAATAATTTACCATGCATAATACAGCATGAACTCAGTGCTTGAATGAAGAGGACTCTCGGAATAACATGTTGCCGACCAGTGATAGTAATGATCATGATGATGATAATGACATGTAAAGATTCTGCTATAAAGTTTTCCAAGAAGCGACCTAGACATGATAAAGTATTGACTTGCTACACATAAAAGTGCCGAGCCATTAATAACAAACATTACGATATAACGAACAAGATAAACTGCTATATTGTTATGGAAGGTTTTTTTTATTTTATTTGTTTTACTTTATACCACTGGCTTCCTCATGTGTGAAAATGTATATTTAGCCGTCTAAATAATGACTCTACGCCCATTGGATGCTAAGATATTGAGAAACAGATTTTCAAAGCGGCCATTTTGTAAATTAAAGATGGCCGCTTTGTGGTTATGTTTATCTTATTTTACATTGTACCACTGTCTTCCCCATCCCTGAAAACATATGTTTAGCCGTTAAAATCATGACTCCAAGCCATTTGAATGCTGAAATATTGAAAAACACCGATTTTCAAGGCGGCCATTTTGAAAATCCAAGATGGCCGCTTTGTGTTTATGTTTATCTTATTTTACATTGTACCATTGTCTTCCTCATCTATGAAAACATATGTTTAGCCGTTAAAATCATGACTCTTAGCCACTTGAATGTTGAAATATTGAAAACACCGATTTTCAAGGCGGCCATTTTGAAAATCCAAGATGGCCGCTTTGTGTTTATGTTTATCTTATTTTACATTGTACCATTGTCTTCCTCATCTATGAAAACATATGTTTAGCCGTTAAAATCATGACTCTTAGCCACTTGAATGTTGAAATATTGAAAACACCGATTTTCAAGGCGGCCATTTTGAAAATCCAAGATGGCCGCTTTGTGTTTATGTTTATCTTATTTTACATTGTACCATTGTCTTCCCCATCCCTGAAAACATATGTTTAGCCGTTCAAATCATTAATCTAGGCCACCTAGAAGCTGAGATATTGAAAAACACCTATTGTAATGGCGGCCATTTTGAAAATCCAAGATGGCCGCCATAAATGCTTCCGGCAAATTGTAAACATTGGTTTTCTGATTCCTTATGCTTTACAGATTCCAAAAATGTATAGTTTAACAAATCCCCCAAAAAAGTATACGAAGCCTAAAATCTCGACATAGTGAACCTGACTATGAGGACAATATTGATCAATGAGTTAGAAAAAACATTGTCTTGAGATTTAGACCTTATCATACTTTTGAACTACCAGTACCAGAATATTACCCACTTCACAATATAAAACCAAATTATAAGCTAAATTCCCTTTTGAATAACACACACAATAATTCATTAATAGTCTTTTCTTATAAATGAACATAATTTGTTTACGGGCATTGACATTCTATGACTTCAATGTCCATGTAAACAAAACATTTTTGTATCCGTGTCTGTAACTTCAGACTAACTGGCTGGCAACGGAGGGAAAAAGTGTGTCTGCTGCGTGATTGCATATTGATTGTGCACTTGTGTGTGTGTATGTGTGTGTATAGCTTTTGTACGGCCTTCCTAGACCGTACCTAGCAACGCTATGGGCGACCTCATTTAGGGAACATTAGAAATAAATGACTGATATGTTCCCGAAGTGTTTATGATGGAATTTATTAACAACCAGATGAGATTTAAAGATATAAGTCAGAGAAACAGTATTTCTAGGTAAGTAAATAATAATTTTGCTACAAATCTTCCATGATATGCCGTATTTTTGTATTGTTTGAGGCCGTTTCTGCGATGTGTGTATTTTGCCCAGTCCCATACATATGATTCCATGTGTGTAGTAAGCGTGTATTTTGTGAATTTTGAAATATTTTTTTCTCCAGGAAAATAACTTTGAATTAGCGCCGAAGTCACACTATGCCATGCCGTACCTTATTTAATCTACTACACTTTTTTTAACAGAACGTTCATTTGAAGCCTTGTTTTTAGGTGGCTAATTTGCTCGATAATCATAAATAATGTTTGACTGGATAATCATATTCATAATCATAATCATAACTCATAACATAAGACATAAGAGTAAGACTGGATGGATTGCTTTCTTAAGTTTAAATGTCAACTTAAACTTAAGCTGTACTTGTCTGGGATTGTTGTTGATATAATCTGATGCTGGCAATGAATTCCACTTGTATTCACCTGGGTATAAATATAATTCAGGGTATGAATGAATGAATAATTGTAATTTGTAGCAGTTTTAATTTTATTTGTGATTTGTTATAGGCTAGCTAAAGTTTCTAAACATACAAATGGGTGTTTCACATTATTGTTATGAAGATGGATTGAGCTACATGTGTAAGTTTCCCTTCATTGTCAGCTTATCAATCCATTGATTTGATTTTCACTAGAGATATTATTAGTCTTGGGAACAAAGTGGAATGGCATATTTTAGATTTTTACTCAATTTCAATTTGTTTTTATTTATTATAACAGGAAACAGAGATGAAAGGAATAAAGAAGGAACACCACTTCTACAAGATTTAGATCTATCATCTATGATAGATCTAGTTTGCTGATTAAGATTTGACCATTGATGAAACTGAAAGTCAAGAAAAACATACAATTGCTCGAGATCAGTGCAACAGTGCAAATTCTATAGATAGAAATCAGTGAGAACTCAAAATGGCAAGCCAAGTTGCTCAACCGACAGACTTGACGCTCCGGCCGGGAACCGGCATCATGTTCACGCCGAGGCAGATTCTCAAGACGGCCAAGACGGTGCGATCGGGCGGCAAACTCTCGCGGAAATCATTTGACCCCAGTTTCACCCCAGCAAGAGGTACAATTTGTTTAATTCTTAGCTATTTTTAGTTTTACCTTTACCTTTAAAAACAAATTAATTTAAGATTTCTGTTTATGGAAAGTTGTCCTAAGTATAGAGACATTCTACTTTGATTTTGAATTCATATTTTATTCATAGGTCTTAATCATCATTTTTAATGTGTCATTATTATCATGTTTTTTAATTCATAAGGTCCTTTTTTATTTTTATTTTCATAAAATGTAAATAAGTTGATATACAGTATGTAATTGATGGTAATTTTTATGATATTTGAAATTTGTACATCTATATTATGTTAATAATCAATTTCTCATCAATAGTCCTAGCTATATCGTATAACTAATCTCAGTAATTTCTCTAGACTTCATTTTAAAGGGAAGCCAAATTCTGGCATTTACACTTGCTGTTACTGATAAGTGCATCATTCCTGTCACTAATTCAGGGCCCTGTTGCAGAAAGAGATCAGTTGGAAGTTATAATTAATTGAAAGTCAGATCATGTGACTAAATTCTGACTTACAATTGGTTGTATCTCTTTCTGCAAGGGGGCCCTAGTTGTATATTTCCTATTGGGTATGACTATCTTACTAATATTAATTTGTTATTCTTCTTTTAATGTCCATAGCTGTCAGTGCTAGCCCAGTGCAACCACTACCAGCTATCTCCCTGGATGCCAAGCTGAGTGCAATCGAAGTGGAGCAGATCCTCATAATCGAACATGGATAATCTCTATTTTACTTTTCTTAATTTTTATGAGAAGTCTAGATGACTATTTCAAACCTTCTTGTTGCAATGCAGCTACTAATATTTATTTATAATTGTTCTTTTCATCTCCCCATAGGTGTCAGTGCTAGCCCAGCGCAACCACTGCCCGCTATCTCCCTGGATGCCAAGCTGAGTGCAATAGAAGTGGAGCAGATCCTCATAATCGAACATCGATAATCTCTATTTTTCTTTTCTTTTCTTAATTTTTATGAGAGGTCTATGACTATTTCAAACCTTCTTGTTGCAATGCAGCTACTAATATATTTACTTGTCTTGTAATTGTTCTTTTCATCTCCCCATAGCTGTTGGTGCTAGCCCAGTGCAACCACTAACCGCTATCTCCCTGGATGCCAAGCTGAGTGCAATCGAAGTGGAGCAGATCCTTATCATCGAACATTGATAATCTCTATTTTTCTTTTCTTAATTTTTATGAGAAGTCTATGACTATTTCAAACCTTCTTATGTGTTGCAATGCAGCTACTAATATTTATTTATAATTGTTCTTTTCATCTCCCCATAGCTGTCAGTGCTAGCCCAGTGCAACCACTGCCCGCTATCTCACTGGATGCCAAGCTGAGTGCAATTGAAGTGGAGCAGATTCTGCGAGACAGAATCAAGAACCTGTACCCGGACCTCAAGCTGGTAATTTATTAGGATACCAAGATTTAAATGAAATGAAATTTTGATCTTTAATCAATATATGGGCAATTCCATGATTAGGTGGACATGACCCCAAAATTTCAAAGTGTCTTTTTCTTACATTTTTTGGTTGTATATGATTAAAGACACATCAAAATTACTGGAAAGGTTATTTATTTTGCTTTGACTGTGGTAAAAGTGGGTTAAAATAGCAAATTTATATTGGTTATATTTTCCTGTGTTATTTCTAATGTAAGTTAAGAAAAAGTTCATTAAGCCATTATGAGCATGAAAATACACAAGACCTTACAAACTTATCATATTTATTTAGTGAGTACAATGCTCTAATAGATTTATCATGCAAAATTAAGAATCTGAGTTGCTTATGCCAACAGTGAGTGAAATTAAAAACCATTGGTATGCCATGTAACGTTACTAACCAAAACATGGATTTATTTTTCAATAGAGAGAATGCAATGCCTTATAATATTCCTACTTCAAATTTTTCTCTTCCAGGCAATGCTCTATCAAAATTAAGGAACAAATTTTACAAATATTATATGATGTATTAATTATAAGCAGTCAAAATCTGTAACGTTACTAACCATGTAACGTTACTAACCAGTCTATGATACAGAGTGTAACGTTACTAACCATAACAACAGTGAAAGAGACACTTATAAGCTGGCCCTAATCAAAAGTGAGTGAAAGGATATGTAAAGTAAGACAAAAGAGGCCACTTTAGAACAATGGATGATCAATTTTTTTAAAGTAATGTGAGTTATTCAACCATGTGCAGCATCCCATGTGTGCAGCATCTCATATCTATGCTCTATGCAAGAACATGTGCAGTATCTGATGTTCAGCGCGAGCAGTATTTTAGTGTAAACTCCTCATAAATCTTTCTCCTGGAAAGTAGTCATTGGAAAATATAGTTGACTCTACTTTGACGAGCAGCGACCTGTCTTTGGTAAGTTGAATTATTGTAGTAATTATAATCTTAATTATCATTTATACCCTATATCAAGGTATTTCGTTGTACTGAATACACTGTGTACAGTTTACACTGATTAATGATAATGATATATATTGTATTTACAGTGAAAACTAATATATTGATATAAAACAAATATATTGTAATGGATTACATAAACTTACAAGTGTATATTTAATGTAATTACACTGTCCAGAGATGTTTATGTTTGTGTGTTTTTAGGGGTGCATTATGATTAGCCATGTCGGTTACCATAGAAACGTGTATGTAAAAAAACATCTTTAGTGATGAAGCACTTGCAAAAAGTAGTATTTTAATTTAGTGAAAACTTCTAAGGGATACAACAAGAATCTTAAAACCAATTTTGTGACTGAAATATTTTTACAGGTATACTATATTTGTAACAATTGTTTTATCTCATTTGTTTGTGTCATGTGGGAACTTTCCAACACTCATTCAAGTATTCTACTCTGCAATATGATGCAGAAAATGTTCATCTTAATTAATTACTACTTGCCTATCTTTTAGTTCATGAATACATTATATTTTGTTTTTATTTATTTTTCTATCTGTAGGTCATGAAGCAAACTCAATAGTGAACTTGAAGAGCACTGGCAAGTATGAGGAGTACAAAGATAGGAAAGCAGTTACCATGAAGAGGAGCTGGGAGGAGAAAAAGATACAAGAACAGCTCCAAATCAAGAAGAAACTACAGTAGCTACAAACAAACATCTCTTTTTTAGAATTCTATCTCTCCAATGAGTTTTGTATTAAAACACACATAATTATTTTATTTACACAAAGCTACATGTATTTGAATTTGATACTATGAACAAAGTACTATTTAAAGTTTTTGTAAGAATCCGAATGTAACATTAATTGGATTATTGAACAAGTCAACAAATGACCATTTGGATTGATAGATCTCTACTCAATATTTGCCTGCTAAAATACTACAAATATTGAATCTAAATGCTTGCAAATAAACAGTTAACTGGTATTACAAATTATGCATTATTAACCTACCACTTGATGAACTTTGGTGAACTATGGAATGTATCGGATAAGATATGTTTTCAAACAGTTTTCATGTTTCAAGTTGTGAGTTAAGAGTTTCTAGTTAAAGAATTTAAAAGTTAAGAGTAATATGGATAGTTATGTTGATTTACTTGTAATTCCTAAGTATTGTGATTTTGAGGCGAAGGGAGGGTAAAAAAATGATGTTTGGTAACTTTTACCTTTGCACGGACAAAGTGTAACGTTACTAACCGTAACGTTACTAACCATGATTTTGGAGCCTAATGAAAAAAATATGAGTCAAGATGCTTTAATTATTGGCTGAAACATGTGCCAACTAACTAGAAGTAAAATGAATATGGCACTTTGTTGGAATTACCTAAGGTTTTAGAAGACTTCTCATTTGAAAACATTGATTTTTTTCCCATGTCCTTTTTTTGTAACGTTACTAACCGACAATAAAAGTTGCCATGGCGACGCGAATATTATTTCAATTGTGTTCATTTTTTTTTTGTATTATAGACCTAGGGTGGGTGAACATGTTGTAACATGATTGTGACTTGAAATGAATAGATGGTGGTGTTATAGTAGAATATGTTATGAAAATATGCTCTAAATGTAACGTTACTAACCATGGAATTGCCCATATGATTATTACGATGTGTGAACCTAATGTGAGGAATGCTGTGTGTGGTTTAGTCATGGAGAAGCTACCCATGCATGATTTGGAGTATTTAGGTTAGACTAGTACTACTAACTATATAATGTTCACTTGAGGGGGATATATTATATTTCGTTGCCGGCTTAAATATACAATGATTGAAAATGAGCAAAGAAAAATAGGCTTTGCCGGGAAACGTACCCGAGACCTCCGGATTGCTAGACCGGTGCTCAACCATTGAGCCACAAAGACTCTTGAATGGGGGACGTTCCCATGAAACCCTTTTCATTGCTTAATTACTTACGGTCAAAATGCCCTGTAAGTTCAGGTGATTGAATTACATTGTTTATGTTGACCCTTTGGCAAGGTGTTGGACATCTACTTAGTATCAAATAATGGTACTTAAAAATGTATTCAGCCTGTGTTGTTGTTCTTCGCGTGGTGGTACCCTTTTTAAAGGCAAATTATGGTTCATTGAGGTAAGAATTATACCAAAATGTAATCAAATGAATATATTGCTTGAACTTAGCACAGGCCCGCTGGCTACAAAATATTTGCTTTGCAGGCCACCAAGTTTCATTGATAATAAATTCCACTGGCCCGAATGGGCAACCAAATATAACTAAATTCTCAGGGTGGAATTCTGATCAAAAGGTTAAATTTAGCACAGTGCTAAAACGCGTCGTTTTACGTCAGAAGTAGGTTAAATTTAACCAACTGTTTTATGGAAAGCCGGGTAGTTACTGCTTTGCCACCATAGTCTCCGTTGGCACTTATCTGATTTTTTTCTTCATTCAATTAGCGCTTTCAACACTCGATTTTGACAGCGGAAGTTTGGAGGTTTCCCTGCAAGATGAGTTCTTGTTATTTATATGAAAAGTCAAATTAATGTGGCAAAATCAACGATTATTGTCTAGTTCCTACACACTTTTTTCATACTTTCTTCTTGCCAGTTTAGTGTAAAAATAAGCATCAGGCGCAATGGTCTATTCATAGGTTTTGTGTTGCGTTTATGAAGGATAAGTGCGCATATCTAGCAACAAGCTATTTGCGCATTGTTTGCAGTGCGGCGCTCCATAAAAATTTAACCCGGGCTAAATTTAACCTTTTGATGAGAATTCCACCCTTAATGTTTTTTAAAATTTGTATTTAGGCCTTGGGTGACTAGAGTTTTTAAAACCTTGATTTTACTTGCCCAAATGCAACTGGGCCACAAGGCAAAACCATCAATTTCTAGCATGCAACATGTAATCAAATGAATAATATACATGTATGTGTGTTTCATTCTCCACCAGGCGTGCCAAAACTATGACATTGACCAAAGCCTGACCATCACGAAGGGGGAGCTGCGTCGCGTCCTCGACACCTTCTGTCTCCCGATGACCACTGACCAGTTCAACTCGGTTATGGCCAAAGTGCAGTCCAACACAAACGGGACGGTCAACTACTGCACGTTTCTCGACCGCTTCACAAACACGGGCAGCGTTTCACGGGAATCGTGGAAAATGGGATCTGGATACAAGTAAGTTTCCTCGATTCAAATTTCTGGTAAAAATTTACTTAAATCATTTTCGTCATGGCCAAATGACTGTCCAACACAAACTGGATGGTCAACTATGGTATGTTTCTCGACCGCTTGGCAAACACAGGCAGTGTATCGCAAGAATCGTTAAAGATAAGATCTGGATACAAGTAGAATAAAGTAATCATTTGATAACATTATTAATGGCAAAAACACAATCCAAGACGATCGATATATGACGGTCAACTACTGCAAGTTTCTCGACAACTTTGGAAACACGAGCAGTGTTTCCTCCTGAGAAATGTGGAAAATGGAATCAGGATATAAGTGAGATTCATTCCTTTTTGGCTTTTTTCTTTCTTTTTCTTTTTCTTTTTACTTCCTGAATTTTACACTTTTGAGATTTCCACTATGAATGTTCAGTCTTTGTGGATTTTCCTTAGCTGTATTGTTTTTGTTGTACTAAACAATATTAGGACTTGTCTATTTATTAATTAACTCTTGCATGATATTTTTGCCATTTCTTTGCTCTTTCTTTTATATATACTCATGAAATAAGTGATACAAAAAATATGAAAATTTTGTTTTAATTTAAAAATGTCTAAATTCCTGCCTATGATTTTTACATGTAATTGAAATATTACTGAGTAATATCATCCTTAACTACCCCTTTTAGGTATAGCTACACCAAATCTCCACAGGACATGGGCGTTGATGTCATCGAGCGCCAGTTGCGTGACAAGATCGCTGTCAACTCAAAGAATTTCATGAAGGCGCTGCGACTCTTCGACTACAACCGGGACGGCAAGATTCAGAAACATGAGATGAGAAAAGTGTTGGAGAACTACTGCTTCCGCATGACAGACGAACAATATGACAGGTAACGATAAACATTTACAGTGATACATAACTTGGAGCTTTCACATTTCGCTTGTACCTTGTTGTTTTGGCTTATGGATACAGAAAAAGAAAATTGTTTGTCATTTTTCAAACGTCTCCCTAATTATGGAGATATTTATAATTGATTCAAAAAGGTTCTGGAACGCTTTTCAATTGCCGTCAAAATCAACTTTGGGATGAGTATGAGGGATCAACCAGAGTAAATCCTATCATGACCCCAACAATGAACCTAAACTGCGTTGCTAGACTCGTGCTGTAACCACTTAGCTAAGGTAATATATGAATACAAATTTAAGAATGGTGTATTAAATGATTTGGCTTCATATCTGATTGATCATCATCATGCATTACATTACAGCCTGGACACTAGTATTACCTCCAACATACACACACAGTAAATCTGTGATGTGCACATTTTCTACTTCCTGGGGAGTCTTCTAATACAGCTACCTACCTGTTACAGGCAAGGTATTCATGCTTTGCAAACACCCCAAATCCCACCGATTATGCCAGGGTCAAAGAACATGGAGCCCTGTCTATGGAACGTGTTTGGTTGTTGTCACATAATATTTTTCACAAACATTTTTTCCCTCGCATATATCCCCAAGTTGATTTCTATCCTTCGGGTATATGTCAGGTTTATAATAGCTTCTGACCACACGAGCAATGAAAATTAAGGGGTTTCAGGGACGAACGCAGTGCTAGGGTTTTCTATAGCTCAGTCGGTAAGAGCACCGGTCTAGCAATCCGGAGGTCTCGAGTTCGAATCCCGTTGGAATCCCATTTTCTTTGCTCTTTTTCAATCATATTATATATTTCTGGTCAGTTTCTCTATAATTAATTATAATATTTTTCTAACGTTTTACTTTCTCTCACTATAGGTTGTGGTCGAGATATGACTTTCACAACACTGCCACTGGTCAACTACTTTGGGTCCGCAAACATCATACAAAGTTGGCCAATAGCAAGTAAAAGCTAGTGTATAGAGCCCTGTTTATGGCATATTTAATATTTCTTTAATTTTGTAGGTTGATAAAACTTTGTCGTACATTTTCCTTCTTCTCATGTAGGTTGTGGTCAAGATATGACTTCCACCACACCGGCGTGGTCAACTACTATGGGTCAGCTAACATGAGACATAGTTGGCCAATAGCAAGTAAAAGCTAGTGGGTATAGAGCCCTGTTTATGGCATATTTAATATTTCTTTAATTTTGTAGGTTGATAAAACTTTGTCGTACATTTTCCTTCTTCTCATGTAGGTTGTGGTCAAGATATGACTTCCACCACACCGGCGTGGTCAACTACTATGGGTCAGCTAACATGAGACATAGTTGGCCAATAGCAAGTAAAAGCTAGTGGGTATAGAGCCCTGTGTATGGCATATTTAATATTTCTTTAATTTTGTAGGTTAATGAAACTTTGTCGTACATTTTCCTTCTTCTCACGTAGGTTGTGGTCGAGGTATGACTTTCACAACACTGCCACTGGTCAACTACTTCGGGTCAGCAAATATCATACAAAGTTGGCCAATAGCAAGTAAAAGCTAGTGTATAGAGCCCTGTTTATGGCATATTTAATATTTTTAAATTCACAGGTTGATAAAACATTTGTTTTTCTTTCTCTCACGTAGGTTGTGGTCGAGATATGACTTCCACCACACAGGCCTTGTCAACTACTATGAGTTCTTACAGAGGCTGGGAGTGCTGGTCCAGAAACATAGCAAGGCTTTCCCAGAAAATGGCAAATTAGGTAAGCAGGCAGAAAAGTTCTCTCTTTTAAAAAAAGAAAACAGAGAGGCAGGTTTAGACCAACAACAAAAATGAAATAGATTGATATTGTCGATCACTGAGGGCAGGATGGGGTTGAAACTTGCTGTTGTTACTATGCAGGCCCATAGCCAGGGTGCGCGTTATGTGTGTACCATGTGTGTACGGACCACCAAATTCAGAAAGGTCAACTTTTTATCAGTCTCGGTCCCGTTTTGTAAATTATGCACCCCCCCCCCCCCCCCCCCCCCCCCCACCCACCCCTGGCTACAAAATACAGTGTCTGTACTATTTCCTGTTACAGTCAAACCTGCATTAGTGACCACCTGTCTATATAAAATACCACCAGGGGACCATTTCATAAAACTTGTCCAATTGTTGTGTGTCCAATTATTCTAACTTCAACGGTGAGAGCTAATCAGCTTCAAGCATTTTAGCTGTTGCCATGGTAGTTACAATAATTGACTACTTATTGGAAAGTTTTATGAAACGGGGCCCAGCTTATTAGGATCACTAATGTTGACTCTTGAAGGCAAATCGGATATTAAAGTACCTGTCTATAGTGACCACCTGTCTATATAGACCACCTTTTCTGCATCTCAAGGCTTAGGTGGTCTTGACAGGTTTGACTGTATGCAAAACAAATATAATAGCTCAAACTTTCAGAAAGAAAATGTTTCTATCGAGAGAAGTTAAAAAATTCAACTACAATGTGGCCTCAGTAAGTCTGAGGATTATGTCATTAGTGAACTCCTTTAAAATTAAATTAAAATGTCTTTTACTAGAAAATGTATAACTCCTGACATTTTAAAGATTTTTATATACTATTTTTGTTTGAATATGATTTGGCATTGTTGATTTGAAACTTACCAAAATTGATTTTTTGACTTTGATTTTGATTATTATATATCCAAGGGATCATACCCATAAGTTCTTATAAAACTTCTTCCGATCCCTCCACTCTCATATTGTCTTGTCTTGTCTTGTCTTAATTATGAAGATTTCGTGATGAGAATTTGGGTCATTGAAAAAATAAAAATTTGATGATTTTTTTTTTTCCCCAGCACAATCTATGGCTCAGAAACAAGATGACAGGGCCAGGCAGGTGGAACAAATGGCCATCATAAACCGGTCAGATGACATGGTCAGAGGTCTCAGCTACAAGCAGATTGAGGGAGAATTCAGAAAGAGGGTGAGAATAAATTATTTTAAACTTGAAGTTACAGCTAAAAACATCCTAGATAGAAAACATAATACATGCAACCATGTTGCAGAACCAATGGCCATCATAAACCGGTCCGATGACATGGTCAGAGGTCTCAGCTATAAGCAGATTGAGGGGGAATTCAGAAAGCGGGTGAGTTCTTATTCTTTTGGAGTCTCTTTTTTAACCCAAAACCAAAACATATAGAGATATATAAATCCATTACTGTACATGTAAATACGACCGTGCTACAGAATCAATGGTTTACATAAACTGTTCTTATGATGCCGTCAGAGGTCTCAGCTATATGCACTTTGAAAGAGAATTCAGGAAGAGGGTGATTTTTTAAAAATTTGATTCTTCAAAAAATATACACTTGAGTTTTTGTTTTTTTCTCTCATTTTCATTTTGTCTTTTTTGTATTCATTTTGGTTTGTTCTAACTCCATGTGAGTAAAGTATATGTTTATTAGGGACTTCTGAATAAGACCGATTCCCACCAAGTGCTTGCATACTAGTTAAGATTGATTTGATGAATGAATTAATTAATTAATAAATGAATGGATTGAATAAAACAATTAATTTTGAATAAAACTGTTCATTAAAACTACTCAAAATAAATATACATTTAAAATGCACAAATACCAATTCATTTGATGAATAAGTGTAAAATATAGATGGTCTGCCCAATTTTCACTCAATGCTTATGTTTCTTTTGTTTCTTTTCTCTAAAATACAGATGAAGGATAACTTTGTGAACATCAAGAAGGCGTTCATGGCGTTTGACAAGAGGCAGGACGGTTTTATCACCCTAGATGATCTGAAGAGCGTTCTCATACACTTTACACTACCCATGTCAGATCAGCTATTCGCCCAGCTAATGGACAGGTAATAATGAACAGATATAGGCAGATTAATAGCTAGATAGAATGATAGATAGATAGATAGATAGATAGATAGATAGATAGATAGATAGATAGATAGATAGATAGATAGATAGATAGATAGATAGATAGATAGATAGCGCTTATGGCGTTTGGCAAGAGGCAGGACGGTTTTATCACCCTATTGTAGATGATCTGAAGAGTGTTCTCGTACACTTCACCCTACCCATGTCAGATCAGATATTTCCTCAGCTAATGAATAGGTGATAATTGATAATTAAATAAATCAACAAATGAATGAATCAATGGATGAATGAATGGATGGATGGATGGATGGAAAGACAGTAGACTATACTTGATTGTATTTATTGATTCTATATCCTTTTTTAAAATTTACTGATCAATTTAATTTGATTATGAATTTGAATGATATATTTAATTGTTTTAATTGTTTCTGATGCAGGATTGGTTTCAAAGCATCACACAAGATCCCCTGGGAGCATTTTCTGGAAAAGTTCCTTGACCCCAGAATAGAGGGCAACGGACAGACGATCCCTATCAAGTGGAACCACAAGTAAGTGAACTGTTTGAAAGATCGTATTCCAGAATCATAAATCTAGAGAGTCATTTTGAACGTTTCACAATTTGATTATTTTGATTTTAGGATTTTGTTTATCACTATGCTTGATTGATTTTCAAAGTTTGTAGAGTTCTGGGCCCTGTTTCAAACCCTAGGGTCTTATCTCCGTACGTACACAACCTTGGTTTAACTTTGACATTTACGGCAACGCGTGTTGCATGAAAGCGTCTTTGCTATTATACTTCCAACCTTGTCCTTTGTGATTGGAACAAGCGCTATCCGTATGTCCGTAGATCAGTCACAGTCACGTGACGGTTAGGACGGTCTAAGCTTATACCCTTTCATGAAACGGGGCCCCAGGGCATGATTTTGGAGAAGATAATGGTGTAATTGCGAGAGCTATATTCAATCATTAGGATGTAATATTTGTATGAGCATCGTTTGGGTAGATTAGGGACTACAATTTCAGACGTCATGGCTTTGATGCTATTGTTTTGTATGCCTCCGCAGTGAAGTGGCGGGAGGCATAATGTTTTGGGGTTGTCCGTCAAAGGGTACATACCTTCTCCAAGGCTCGACACTCACGGTGGCCCGATGGCCCGGGGCCAGTAAAAATTGCGGTCGGGCCAGCAATTTCTAAAAATAAGTCATTTGGCTGGCCCGATCGGGACACTAACAATTTCTGTTCAAAATAGCACATGTTTCGTATATTGTTTTTTTGTGCTATAATCCTGCAAGCAGTTGCGCTTTTTTTGGCTGGAATCAAGTCGCGAGCGCATTTCTTATTGTGTCTTTTCATAATATCAAGACACTCTTTCCCACTCTCTCTCTTCAATTATCTACTTCAGAAAACAAATGCTGTTAGTTTTAGCAAACGCACACCTCCCCTGGACGTCTTTATTACATGTAGACTAGAGGGAGTGTGTGCGAAACATGCACCTATCAGCTTTGCCCAGCTGATCTACCACACGGCGCATGCAATTTATACTTTGGTGACTGGAAAATGGATCGCGAATTAACTGACAGCCAACAAGAAAAGGATCGAAAAATCACATTATGGGGAAATGAATGGACACCAAAATGATATATCCATACCAAATATATCAAGCTTATATTTCATAGGTATGTTTTCATTTCATTGTGTCTTTTTAATGACATTTCATACCGCAATTCTGAATATTGTCGGCAATGGAAAAGGCCTCCAGCATCCAGCATCCAGCTGGCAAGATACCTATGGTAGAGTTGTGGCCGACGAAGGGGCTAGGTGTGGTGGGCATTCGAAACTGGCTGCAGTGCACGTGTATGTGCATGGCGATTTTGACTTGAACTTTGAAGTCACTTATCCAGTTTTTATTTCAACATCCAGTCACTTATTCCTATCACGCCTTTCTTTGCAATAACATCCATTTATTTCCCTCTATTTTTTAGCTTTGTATATCCTGTGAATTTTTGTTTATTATCAGATTTCAATCCTATTGTCTTGTTCTTTATCTCAGCGTATATTTGGGCATATATCGGTAAATTTCATCAACTGGTTTTTCTGTCTTTGTCTTCGTTTATTGCTTGCTTTATAAATTGTTTCTATTCTTTTTCAATTGTTGAAGTATGTCTTATCTTATTATGATCATGCTACTTCCTCTGAGATGTTTACTTTCCATTATATCAAGTGAAATTGTTATTTTTGTTTTCATCGTAGATTTGCGAGTAGCTCAACTTCTAAAGGCTTCTCTGGTTATTGTATCGTCTTTCTCACGTCCAATCTTTGCTTGTTTTGTTTTTTATTTGTTACGTTATCTGTTTTGCACCTTTATTTTCCTATAATGATGTTGATTCCTTATTGTTTACTTTTTATTTAATCTTCCTTTATACTTGTCTTCTTACATGTTAAAATTTCAAATGTCAAAAAAGACAAAATGGTCAAAAGTAAACAGAAACAAATCAAACGGTAGACAATTCTGTAACAGACTTGAATTAACAAGTTGGAACGAAGTGGCTTAATGAATGATTGGTCATGAAGACTGTAGGTCTTTTGGGGAAAGGGAAATAGAACTGTAAATTCTTAGAAATAAACAGACAAAGACTCGTATTTGATTAATTTTATTTCAAGTATATTTCATATATCTCCCAAAGAATCAAATTTAGATAATAACTTCCAGAATAAGTATCATTTATTACACATGTACTAGTTAGAAAAAAATGACACATCTTTTAATGTTTTTCTTTGTTTTTTTCGGGCCAGTAAAATTATTTGGGGGCCAGTAAAATTTGAAAATTGAAGATTCTACTGGCCCGAAAGGGCCAGTAACAAAAAACGTGAGTGTGGAGCATTGGGTTTTCACGATATATCTCAACAACCGATTGATTGATTGACCTGCATGTAACTTTTCTTTCTCACTTTTTGCAGAGTCAACCCGATCCGGGAGGGGGACGGAGATATGGACCCTGCCGAGGTCATGTCCCTACTCCACAAACACGTCACCAACATGTACTCTTCCATCAAGGAGGCATTCCTTGCATTCGATCAGGTAAGCTTACATTTTCATGTTCAGTTTTTCAAAATCAGTATTAGTTTTCAGATATGGACCCAGCTGAGGTCATGTCCATTCTCCACAAACACGTGACAAATATGTACTCGTCTATCAAGGAGGCATTCCTTGCATTCGATCAGGTGAGCTTACATTTTCAAGTGTAATTTTTCAAAATCAGTATTAGTTTTTAGATATGGACCCTGCTGAGGTGATGTCCCTTCTGCACAAACATGTGACCAACATGTACTCTTCCATGAGGCATTCCTTGCATTCGATCAGGTGAGCTTACATTTTCAAATTTAATTTTTTAAAATCAGTATTAGTTTTCAGATATGGACCCAGCCAAGGTCATGTCCCTACTGCACAAACATGTGACCAACATGTACTCTTCCATCAAGGAGGCATTCCTTGCATTCGATCAGGTGAGCTTACATTTTCATGTTCAGTTTTTCAAAATCAGTTTTAGTTTTCAGATATGGACCCTGCGGAGGTCATGTCCCTACT
This sequence comes from Echinarachnius parma, assembly GCA_037951105.1. Classification (NCBI taxonomy): domain Eukaryota; kingdom Metazoa; phylum Echinodermata; class Echinoidea; order Clypeasteroida; family Echinarachniidae; genus Echinarachnius; species Echinarachnius parma. The sequence goes on from JBAMJV010003203.1 coordinate 69,936, forward strand.
GATGTGACCAACATGTACTCTTCCATCATGGAAGCATTCCTTGCATTCGATCAGGTGAGCTTTAATACATTACCAAGTTCAGTTTTTCAAAATCGGTATTAGTTTTCAGATATATGGACCCTGCCAAGGTTATGTCCCTACTGCAGAAAACAAGTACTCGTCCATCAAGGAGGCCTTATCTTGCATTTGACCATGTAAGCTGAAATTTGTATGCCTCCGGAACGAAGTGGCTTGAGGGATTATATTTTTGGTTGTCCATCCATCAGTCCGTCTGTCTGTCCTTACGTACATACGTCCCATTCTTGTTATTGCGATATCTCAAGAACCGATTGACTTATAACCACTAAACTTGGAAAACTGTTTGTATCTTCAGAAGTCTCAAATATCAGTTTTGGAAAAATATTATAAAGTTAATTGATTGATCACTTTAAAACATGTTCTAAATTGTCTCTGATTTTGTGGTGTTTTCAGAATCGTGACGGTAAAGTGACGCGGAAGGAGCTGCGCAAGATCATGGACAAGTTCACAATGCGGCTGACAGACGAACATTTTAAGATGATCGTTGAGAAATTGGACCCCGATAAGAGCAACTGCATCGACTATCACGACTTTCTGCACTTCTTTGAAGTCCGAGAAACAGAGGTGAGTATAACACAGGCTGGAATGCTCCCCTGGGAGTGGAGAAATAGTTATGGTCTTGTACGTATGATTCAATTGTATGATAACCCCCATTCAATACAAGTTAATTACAGTATAACATGCATTCTCCACTGACACCAGCCCAAATATATTTAGGACCATGCAGTCCTGATTGTGTTCACGGTGGTTCGAATTTGCAAATAAGATGTGCGGTGCCATCTTTCAAACGCCTTGCGCACAGTATAATATACATAGTGGCTCAGAGTAAAGTATTGCACACAAATTAGCCTACTTATGAATGTTTTGGCTGCCTCTACATTCTCACGCATGAGAACCTTTGAGAAATCTTCAAACTATTTTTGATATTGAGAGTTGCTCTTGGTCCAATCAACAATTTAGAATATGCATGAAAATTTGTTTAATTGTTCAATTGTTGAGAAAGAGTTTTTATTGTAAATATGTAGAGTGCTACTCAGTGAGAATTATAATTCAAAATTGGATAGCTCTATGAAACTTAAAATTTAGCGTTTTCATTTTCATTTTCAAAGTTGAGATATCTTGGAGTAACTTTTAAAAAAATTTCTTTTCCATTTACATTTTCAAAGTTTAAATATCATAAATGAACATTTTGAATTCAATTTCCCAATTTTGTCAATCTTATTATCCAGGAGGGCCACAAGTGGCTCGACTCTGAGCATCGCTGGAACAACGTTGCCCCCGCCAACCTCGCCTGGGAAACCATCGAGGAGATCCTCCGCGAGAAAATTGAGGAGCACTGGAAGGCCATCAGCGCCATGTACCGCCTCGCCGATCCCGCGGGCTGCGGAGCCATCTCACGGCCGCAACTTAAGAAAATTCTTGCGAAATGTGTCCTCCCAGTTGCGGATGATCATCTTGAAGCGTAAGAGAGAGCTTTGAGGTTTTGTTTTTGTAGTTGCTTTGATTTCTGCTCCATATTTGATAGGGTGTGAACCATTGATTGGCTTTTTAGGATGTCTTATATAGTGCATTAATTTTATTGCCTATATTTGAATTTGACCTGTGTCTCGCCTTATGGGCTATTGTTCACTATAGCATATTATTTAAAATTTAAAAAAATTAATTTTTTTATTTAGTACTTCTCAATGACCATTGTTGATTTGGGTATTAGCAATGATGTAAGTTGCTATGTTACATGAATAATGCTGTAAGAATTATCATTCTTCCTATTAGTGAGAGGAAAACAACCAGGCATGAAAGAACCACTAGAGATGCAAGTGAGTTTTGGTTGATTCAGACAAAGTTACTATATTCCTATAAACTGATCTAGTAACAATGTCTGAATCTACAAAGCTTACTTGAATCTCCAGAGGTTCTCAATTACCTTGTTGTATTCATACTACCAATAGAATCATGGAACCCGTTTCCAAATTCTCTTTCGGGATAAAAGTTATTTATGATTAAATGATTTAAATTCTCCCTGGGAGACTTTCAAATGTGTACAAATTTAGTGCAATGAGTTCTCGAATATCACTTAGCATTTTCGCTCTTTACTCTGCCACATAACATCCATTTAACGTGGAATTTTCACACATCTCTCAGTGGACATGTCGTATCACAGAAATACACATTTTGTCAACCTTTTGTTAATTTTTACATGAACGTAAAAAAAAGCTACTAGATCCCTTTATCGACCATCTCGTTCTCACCTGACGATTTCACTTTTTCCCCTTTCTAACATCCATTTTACATGGAATTTTCACACATCTCTCAATGAACATATCATATCACAGAAATACACTTTTTATCAACCCTTTGTTAGTTTCTACATGTACAGCAATAAAGTTACTAGATCCCTTTAACGCCCGTCTCACTCTCGTCTCTTTTTTTCTTTTCTCCAGGATGTGGTGCCGTTGCGAGGAGACCGATGGGAAGATCATGTTCAGCGAGTTCCTCCAGATGCTGAAGGTTGATGTATCGCCGGGCGATCTCGTCGGAACGAGCACGCACATCCAAGTTCTGAGCGACTTGACGGAGCAACAGCGCATGGCCGACATCGATTCAAGGTACATGATCTGAACTTGGGGCATGTGCCCCCCCCCCCCCCCCCCATCCCGCAATAATTTCACAAAAACAGTAAAAACATATGGATTAAACTCTTATTGTAGACTTACGAAATGAATCAAGTGTGGCCCCAATAATTTGTGTTACCCCCCCCCTCCCAATCTTTCTGACCACGCTATCCCCTAGCTGTTGATGTAAGTTCAACTTCAGTAATTTCGTCAGCATTTAAAAAAAATGTTTGTTACTTTGCAGACTCTATCAAATCCGAGTTAATGCCCTGAATCGTACAACCATGATGAAACGGACAACGTTATTCTTAGACCTAAGGATCTCCTAGTCCAGTAAATGATTTTAAATACTTTTTGTAGCTGTAAGTTTATTCAAGTTCAGCAATTTAATCATTTTTTGGGCACTTTGCAGACTCCATCAGATCCGAGTTAACGCCCTGAATCGAACAACCACGAGGAATGCATACAAAACAAATTCTTAGACCTAAGGATCGCCTAGCTCAGAAGTCCAGCAAATAATTTGAAATAATCTTTGTAGCTGTCAGTTTAAAAAAATTACATCTCTCCAGATCCAAGTTAACGCCCTGAATCGTACAACCATGATGAACGCAGATGAGGTCGTCCTTAAACTCAAGGACCGGATGGCGCAGAATTCCATCAATACTGTCAAACCTTTTTTTGCAGCTGTCTGTTTATTCAACTTCAGTCATTTTTGTTTTATTTTGTCATTTTGCAGACTCCACCAGATCCAAGTTAACGCCCTGAAACGAACAACCATGATGAACGCAGATGAGGTCGTCCTTAAACTCAAGGACCGAATGGCGCAGAAGTCCATCAATACTGTCAAACTTTTTTTGCAGCTGTCAGTTTATTCAACTTCAGTCATTTTTTGTTTTGTTTGGTCATTTTGCAGACTCCACCAGATCCAAGTTAACGCCCTGAATCGTACGACCATGATGAACGCAGATGAGGTCGTCCTTAAACTCAAGGACCGAATGGCGCAGAAGTCCAGCAATCTAAGGAACAACTTCTTGAGATATTGCCAGGATCGGCGGGGCAAGCTCACCAAGAGAGAATTTAGACTGGTAAGGAGTCAAGTAATAGAGAGAAGCCAAATGCTGGCATATTTGCTCACTGTTAAAGGGATCTAGAAACTTTGTTGACATGTGCAAGAAGTGATGAGTGGTTGATACAATGTATAATGTTATCTGATATGTCCACTGGGTATTGTGTGAAAATTTCAAGTAATGAGCAAAAAAATGCAAAGTGATATTCACTAACTCATTGCACTTACTTTGTACACGGTTTTCGCAGTCCAGTGGATAATTTAACATCTGAACACTTCAATCGTAAATATCTTTTTAACGAAAGGGCAAATTTGAAAAAACGAAACCTGTCCCATGTTTTTATTGTTAATACGAATACAAGAAGGTATGAGGGAGCCGCTAGAATTCCAATTGGATTTTGAGGATTTGAACAATTTTACTAAGTCCCTTTAAAGTACTGATAAGTGCATATTTTCTACCACTTTTAGTTGCATATTTCCTCTTGGGTATTACTAATAATGGAAATATTCAATTTTTTTTAGACCATCACTTTCATATGTTTTGACTGACCACTGGACAGTCATAGAGCAAAGCATGTTTTAATGAGGCTAAAACGCTCGTTTTATTCAGATTCCAACGATCGAACTTTCTCACCCGAATAGTACTCGGCTGGAGATACATAATTTTAAAAATGCGATAACTTCAGTTTGCAATAACCAATTGTACAATGTGATATATGACATTGTAGAAAATATGTCATTCTTTGCTTCCATATAATTATATTTTTAATTCAACAACGACAAAAAGATGAAAATCAAGTGTAATAACTTGACAAAATTCGTTTTTGAAAGTTCTTTTTCATTCGGCTTGAAAACTTACAAAATGTACTTGCGTCTCCTTCATATTTATACCATATGAAAGGTAATTTAATACACTTTACAAATATGTCAATTTTGAAGCCGTTTATTTCTTAATCGGGTCAGGAGCCAACAAAGACCAGCAAAGGACAAAATAAAATATCATATTGTTGGCTTTCAGCGGCAATCCAGCCCGTTGATTGGTTGAATCAGCATCACGCAGATTCTCCACGTCCCGCGAAGAAGAGAGAGGGGGAGAGAGAATTTCTCTTTCCCCGCACAGCGCGTTGTTCCGAGGGGAGCCTGGTATTGCGTTATTTGAATGAGGCCAATCACTGGCCCGCTTCAAACACACCCCTTCGTACCATCCAATGGGAATGCTCGTTCGCATTTTAGTTGTTCTTAATTTGTACCTGAGTGGTATTTTCTTGGCTCCTGACCCGATTATCCAACGCAACAAAATAAAACCTACGTATCCTGAAAGAGTATAAAACATGCTTTACAATGATTATAAAATCAATGAGACGCAAGAAGCATAAACTGTTATTTTTCACCTCTGAACTTATTATTTTTTGGTGATATTTGACAACAAATTGCACTGGTAAAATTTGATTTAATACTTGATTAATTATGATAGACATAAAATATGATTCTTCCTCTAACATTTGATACCACATTCATTCATTAAAGACTATGTTAAGGTTCCATAAAGCTCAAAATAATACCCCTCTGCTTTGCTCATTGGTGCGTGCGGTTCGGAAATCTATGAATACGATATGAATAAATACAGTGGAATCGGGCTGAGTTGCATTCTGACTGTGGAGGCTGCCATGTTTTTCTATTGGTACCGCATGAAACATCTAAGTGAGCATGCACTAACAAAAGCAGGTTACTTAACCATTAAAGGGACTTAGTAACATTGTCCAAATCCTCAAAATACGATTGGAATTCTAGCGGCTCCCTCATACCTTGTTGTATTCGTATTAACAATAAAATCATGGGACAGGTTTTGGTTTTTCAAATTTCCCTTTCGTTAAAAAGATATTTATGATTGAAGTTTTCAGATGTTAAATAAACCAACTGATCGCGAAATCCGTGTACAAAGTGAGTGCAATGAGTTTGTGAATATCATTTTGCATTTTTGCTCATTACTTGGCCATATAACGTCCATTTGACTTGAAATTTTCACACAATACCCTGTGGACATATCAGATAACAACAATATACATTGTACCAACCATTTATCACTTTTTGCACATATCAACAAAGTTACTAGCACCAGACATAACAGTTAGCAAAATGACAGTCCTTTTCAGTAAGGATGCTTATAGAACTAAATCACCAATTCTCTCAGACAAAATAACTCGGAATAATAGCTTTTCTTCCGACAGTGTTCTTATTTGTTATGCTAGAATTTAGAAATGACCTGTATGCATATATGTGACCGGCTAGAGCAAAACCCTGCACTTGTCGGTAATTCATGTTCTGAAGAAATTGGCATTTTAAGTTCACATAATGTGTGTAAAAGACTTGTGATTGTAAAATTGAAACAATCATATCTTTGCCAATTATTGACCATATTGTTAGAACAAAGCATGAAAATGAAAGCTTGTGATGAGGTCTTTGTAATGGTATAAAACTCTACATTTCGATTTTTACCGACATGCAAGTGCAGGGTTTTGATATAGCCGGTCTCATATGTTAAATTTTAAAGCAAACATGAAATAAATTTGATTTAATCCAATTCAATTCCATTTGCAGGTCATACAGAGTTTCGGCATGTACATGGACGACGAGCAGTTCGCGATACTCTGCAAACGCCTCGGATTCAACAAGGGCGCCCTCTCCTACACGGACTTCGTCGAGCAGTTTGAGGACTTGCGTATCGGCGGGCCGGGAGAGGAGATCACGCGCTCACCAAACCACTGGTGGAAGAGTCTAGAAGGGCAGAAGATGTCTGCCGAGGAAATGCTGGGTAGCCTTGGTGATAAGATGCGCCAGGCTTTTGGGGTAAGATAAATCATGGATAACGAGCCTTCTCCCTAACTCTTTTTCTCTACAGGGCCTAGGCAAGTAAAATCATAAATCGTCAAATTTGAATGGCACAAACCAAAAACTTCCTTGCTCTTTTACTTCTAGATGAGATTAAAGGTGCACCTGTAAAGTGTCAGATATTGCCCAAAATGACATTTGAGACTTCAATCCTGTACCAAAATCATTGTAAGATATGTCCGAATGATGTGTGAAAGTTTCATTGAAAAAGAACACTGCTTTCCTGGTTAAAAAAGCGAAAATATGCGTCAGCTTTTACAACAAATTACTGTACAACGTTTATGAGGTGTATGACCGTTCATTAACGCTCTTGAGCTGAATGACAGATATCGTCATACTAAAGGGGCATTTGAAAAAATCTAACCCCATTTTATTCTTCTCTTACCATAAGCTAAACAACACGGTAGAAGAGAAACGAGGAAGCTCCAAGTAATTTTCGTGGAGTTAGACACTTTACAGGCATCCCTTTAACATGAATGGAATAACATTCTAACAGAAATGTAAGTTTTCCAATCAGGCAACCAAACTAGACCATTTATTAAATTTTACTTTATTACCTGATGTAAATTTGTACTTGTCTTTATCAGGCAAGTGCTATAGTGTCAAGCCCTGTATATAAGCATGCGTATAAATAACATAATATAGCAATTGTTACATTTAAATGCGAATGTAACAATTGCTATATTATGTTATTTATACTATGTATGTTTTGATGTTAAATGTACACTGATCCTTTCAGCACTGCTGCTGATCAGTTTGAAATGTATACCAAAATAAATAAATAAATAAATAAATAAATATTGTTATCATTTTTTTCCCGCCATAGGACCTACGATCAGCCTTCTACAAATTGGATGATGACCACGACGGCATCGTTCGCCGAGCCGACTTCCAACTCCTAGTCGACAAGCTCATGTTCATAACCAGTGATGAGGAGTTCAATAAGCTGATGACGGAACTCGGAATTGGCAAGAGGACCAGGCTGGACTACCAGCAGTTCCTGGACCTGTTTGAGGTCCGGGACTCGGCTGAGGGCCACAAGTGGCTTGACTCAGATCACAGGTATGTTATAGTACTGTATATATTTAGACCAGTTCTGATGTTAGTTCTTGGTCTTGAGATTATTTCTCAAAACCTAGGCCTGTGTTTGATATCAGTTAGAGAACTAGGCTGGACTACCAGTAGTTCCTGGATCTGTTTGAGGTCCATGACTCCGCAGAGGGCTACAAGTTGCTCGACTCGGACAACAGGTTACTAATAGTTGGCAGTAGTTCTGATGGAAGGTCTTGGTCCTAATTTTAATTCTCTAAATCTTGGCCTGTATTTGAGAAACCCAGCTAAGTTAGATGCCAACTAGGAAGTATTTGATGACAATAATGCTACAAGTGGGTTTTTAATGTTTTCAATATTTTGATAACGTTATCTTTCACTTTATTCTGAATTACCATGTGGAATACATTGTACTTATATATTTTCAGCATAACCTGTGTCAATCAGATAATGTGATACAGTCTTCTTCTTTTTTCTTACATATAGATCCATAATTCGTAATTAAATGTAGTTAGACTGAAGTGGTGAATGAACAGTGATGCTGTTCAATTATAAACTACCACTTTTTTCATTTTGCAGATTCAACACCACCATAGGCCTGGCCCAGATGGCTGTAGAGCAAGTGCACCACAGTCTTCTCATAGATTTATTACCAATATGTATGAGACTATTATGCTATTTAGTTTTCATATAAACACCAACAACAACACTTATGACACTATATGCTATCAATTTTTTTTTTCAGATTCAACACCACCATAGACCCGGCCCAGATGGCCGCCGAACAGGTTCACCAGATCCTGGCTGCGAAGGCCCAGCGGCAGTACCACGATCTCGCCAAGGCCTTCCGGTCCATCGACAAGAACGGCAACGGCGTCATTATCAAGAAGGAGTTGAGGGAACTGCTCTACACCTTTATGTTGCCCATGACCAAAGACGAGTTTGCGAGGCTGTGGGCCATGTAAGTACATTTATATGGCGGTGATGGTGGAGGTGATAATAATAGTGATGATGATGATGATCGTGAAAATAATAGTAATTATTCAGATTTTATACCACATACATACCTGATGATGATGATGATAATGATTTTAACATTGACGACAACGAGCTTGATTATAATGATGATGATGATGATGATGATGATGATGATGATGATGATGATGATGATGATGATGATAATGATGATGATGACGGTGATGATGATGATGATGATGATGATGATGATGATGATGATGATGATGACGACAATGATGATGATGATGATGGTGAAAATAATAGTAATTATTCAGATTTTATACCACATACATACCTGATGATGATGATGATAATGATTTCAACGTCGACGACAATGAACTTGATTATAATGATGATGACGATGATGACGATGATGATGATGATGACGACAATGATAATGTCTTGGATGGTGATGATGTTGTGGATGATGTGACAATAATGTTATCAAGGAAGAAAATGAAGAGAATATGGGTGATGGGTGATGAATTGAGTGTGTGAGTGACTTGCTTACATCTTTATTTTGTATATGACTTAAAGACGAGTTTGCAAAGCTTTAGGCCATTTGAGTCCACTTATTTGTTTAGATTGAGTAGTGATGATGATGATGGTGATGAGGATAAAGATGGTGCTGTTTATGATCATTCTGACCATGATAGAAATGAAGACACTATGTTGCTTTTTATAAACTTTCCAACAACATACTTAATCTCTTTTTGTCTCATTTTGATTGTAAAACTCTCTTGCTGCCATAGATACGACCCAAACAACAAGGGTTACATCGACCACCATCACTTCCTGAAGATGATGGGGAAGGAGTTCGCCCCCGGCGATGACTCTGGGATCAGCAAACGCATCTCGGAGGAGTCGTCAAGCACCCTAGAAACACATCACCAGAGCCAACTGGACAAACAGTGAGTAAATTAATGATGATGAAGAGGAGTAGGATGATCATGAAGATAATGATGATGATGACGATGATGACAATGATGATGATGATGATGATAATGATGAATGATGGTGATGATGCTGATTATGATGATGATGATGGTGATGGTGGTGATGATAAAGAGGAGGATAATAAAGGTGACAATGATGGTGACGATTATAATAATCATGGTAATTAATGATGTTAATTATCATGGAGTAGATGATCATGATATTGAATATGATTTGAAATAACGATGATAGAATGTGTAACAATCATTATTGTTTTGAATGTGATGGGGGTACCGGAAGAACAAGAAAAAACTTCCTTGTGTATATACTTCTTTGATTGTTTATATCTTTATAAATCTTTATTTTAGAATCAACATTACAATCAATCAAGCAACATCGGGAACGTTCATCAGCGTTGACAAACTACTACAAGACTTGAAAGACCGGATGCGAGACAAGTACGGAACGTTCCAAGAAGCGTTTGCGCGGCTCGATCGCTCCAAGACCGGCCGTATAACGGTCACCGAACTTCAGGACGTTCTGCTGAGCCATAACTATCTGGTTGATGATACTACCCTGGAACAGTTCTTGAAAAAGTAAGGATTTTGTTTTCTTTAGGTTGATTAAATTAAGAAATGTAAATTTAAAATTTACTATCATGTTCGACTGAACTTCAAGACATTCTGCTTTACAGAAACCATCAGGTTGATGGTACCACACTTGGAGTAGTTTTTTTTTTTAATGCAGATTTCTTTTTTCTTTATGTTGATTGATCTTAGGAATGTTATGACTTCTAAAACAACTTGTAAATTTAGAAAATGTACTAACATGAGTTAAACTTCAGCATGTCTTGCTCTGCCATAACTATCTGTTTGATGGTACTTAAATTGAACAGTTCTTTATTTAAAAAAAAAAGCAGGATTAAGTTTTTCTTTACTTTACTTGATATAAAGCATTTCCAAGGGTTTGTTTAAACAAAAAAATGTAAAGCATCAGTTTGTGAACTTCCTCCTATTTTAACCATGGTTTTTATTGAAACCATATTCATATTTTGTGTTCGTTTTTCCTTCCTTTTTAAAAACAGGATCGGTCTTCAAACGACCAAATCCAGCCTGAATTACGATGAATTCCTCAAGGCGTTTGACGAGGGACGCGAGGAGAGATACCAAAAGAAGAACCTTCCGGATGTCCGACCCGAGACCTTCTCGAACCTGGCGGGAGACAAGGCGCTACGGAAGCTGCGCAAGATAGTGCAGCAGAACGTTTCGACGTTACAAGCCGTAAGTTGTACTAGTTTTTGTGCCAAGTGTGGTTCCTTTTTTTGAACAGATTTGACAAAGCTGTTTGGGTATATTGTCAGAGGTAAAAGATTGTTCCAATATTTACAAGTTTTGAGTTTCACCTGTTTTTTGTATCAAATCTGGTAAATGAAATTGTAGAAGATTGAGCAAATTTGTATGGTGTAATGCAATCAGTGGAGTGCAATCAGGCTATTTCAATACATATAATAAATGCCATAATCATACTTTCTATCTGTTTGAGTCATGAATTTAACCATAAACTTGGATCCTTGCCTAAGAAAAGAGACTGTTTATGTAGATTTAATTTTGTCATGGTAGAAAAAAAGTCACCTGACTATTACAGAGAGTATAAATAATGATTTATCAACACTTTTATAATGCGACAAATACCTACAGATATATTATACATTGATTTATGTTTTTTGCGCCTTTCAATATTTCCTACCACTAGGCGTTTGGTGCGTTCGACAAAGACAAGCGTGGGCGACTGTCACCGGGCGACTTCAGGCGCGTGATCGACCACTTCTGCTTCAAAATGACGGACAAGCAATTCAAGGCGCTCATGGCGAAGCTACGCGTCAACGCAGATCTCAGTGTCAGCTACCCCACCTTCTTGGATGAATTTTCTGCGAATGAACAAGAGGTACTGATATATTTTAGTGATATAAATAAACTGTAAAGTTAACATTTATTGCCGGTTATTCTCACTTAAATTCTAAAAAAGGTTCCATGACATGCAAATGCATGTTGACTTCTGGTTTTCTGTATTGGTGTACACATCATATATTTGTAAACTGTTTGACCTTAAATATGTTTTGTATATTTGTTACAAATGTTACCATTTATTTTTGTTCATTAAGCCCCGCCTCTTAAAAAACTCTCCAGAGTGAAATTCTGCTTGTGACATCATCAGTCAATCACTGCTCAGTTACTAATAAGACGAACAATAAACAGTGGAATGCACCACGATCATACTGTACACACAAGATTGCAGTGTGTATCCATAATTAACCACAGTAATAACAATAATGTAAAATACTATGATACTCACATAAATAGCACTATATCAAATAACCAGTATTTATTTTTATTTTTCCAGCTTGCGCAGAACTGGATTGACACAGTTCAGAAGAGCGAGAGTCAGACATCCGTTGCTAACGGTAGTAATGAGAACAGCAATGCCTCGCCGCCGAGCCTCGACGACATCCGACGCGAACTCGGCGAGCTGGTGCGGGCGCGGGGGCACCGCTTTGCCGAGCGCTTCGCGGAGATCGACTACGCAAACATCGGCGTGGTCGCGCGCGACGACTTTAGGGAGGTCCTAAATGAGCTTGCATTCAGGCTTAGCAATGACCAGGTAAAATTATTAGCAAGTTATTGAAATGTTGTTTTTCCTTTTTTATGCCTCCGCAACGAAGTAGCCGGAGGCATTATGTTTTCGGGTTGTCCGTCCGTCCGTACGTCCGTACGTCCGTCCGTCCGTATGTCCCATTCTCGTGATCGCGTTATCTCAAGAACCGATTGACGGATTCTCACCAAACTTGGTTCATGTATGTATCCTGGGGTGCCAATGATCTGAATAGATTTTGGGGTCATGAGGTCAAAGGTCAAAGGTCACAAGCCTCATTATATGTGACCTTACACCACAAAACGACCGTTATGTCGCCGTGGTAGTTTGTCTGTTATTAGCTGATTAGCCAAATTTTGTTCAAAATATGAAATTCAGGATTTTGGTATTTCCTGAATGAGGGTATCATAATCTACCTTTTGTGAAATTTTGAGCGTCAGAAATCATGTTTAAATATGATTTTTAATCAAATAAATATGATCAGATTACAGTGCTTGAATGGACGCCGATCTCTGAAACATCCCGTTTCTCCCTAATTTTAAAACTGATTCAGCCATGTTCCAAATATTGGCTGCTCGTTTTGAGATGGTTCGCTTAGTCCAAATATGACAAATTATATACCATTTTAAAGGTATTGACTTCCACTTTACTGTCATGTAAAAGTTAGCACAATCATTTTTCCCGACTTATTGGTCGTTTTGTGGTGTGAGGTCACATATATGCAAAAATAGCTCGTGATCGCATTATCTCAAGAACCAATTGACGGTTTCCACCAAACTTTTTCCACGTATGTATCTTGGGGTGCCAATGATCTGATTAGATTTTGGGGTCATGTGGTCAAAGTTCAAAGGTCACAGGGCTCATTATATATGCAAAAATAGCTCGTGATCGTGTTATCTCAAGAACCGATTGACAGATTCTCACCAAACTTAGTCAAAGTATGTATCTTGGGGGGCCAATAAACTGATTAGATTTTGGGGTTATGAGGTCAAAGGTCAAAGGTCAAATGTCACAGGGCTTATTATATATGCAAAAATAGCTTGTGATCGCGTTATCTCAAGTACCAATTGACAGATTCTCACCAAACTTAGTCCAAGTATGTATCTTGGGAGGCCAATGAACTGATTAGATTTTGGGGTCATGAGGTCAAAGGTCACAGGGCTCATTATATATATATGATGACACACGCAGTACCCCGGGGTACCGTTGTACCCCGGTATCCCGCGTTGTGTAGCGCCATCTTGCGTCCAACCGTACCGCAGCTATTGCGTTGTGCATGCAGTGCAGCGCGCGATTGTATGCACGCTATACCCACAGTACAGCCCTAAAAATTAAATAAATAGTTAAACAAAATGGCGGATTTTTGTCTGGTACCCCGGGGTACCGTTTATGTCATCATATGCAAAAATTGCTTGTGATCGCATTATCTCAAGAACCGATTGACGGATTCTGACCAAACTTGATACATGTATGTATCTTGGGGAGCCAATGAACTGATTAGATTCTGGGGTCATGAGGTCAAAGGTCACAGGGCTAATTACATAGGCAAAAATAGCTTGTGATCGCATTATCTCAAGAACCGATTGACGGATTCTCACCAAACTTAGTCCAAGTATGTATCTTGAGGCACCAGTGATCTGATTAGATTTTGGGGTCATGAGGTCAAAGGTCACAGGGCTCATTATATATGCAAAAATAGAGCTTTGATCGCGTTATATTAAGAAGTGATTGATGGATTTGCACCATACTTGGTACATGTATGTATCTTGAGGTGACTAATAATTGGTTAGAATTTGGGGTCATGAGATCAAAGGTCGCAGGGCACAATATACAATGTATGGGTCAGATTTGTGAAAAGTGCACTTTTAGCCATTTCCAGACCTTGAACGCTTGTATCATTTCCTGTGTCTCACCATTAACTCTGATATACCTGTTTTGGGTCTCATATTAAAGAGAATTATTAAGGCTTTCAGAAAATGTATAGTTTTATATCATTTCAAACATTTGGTTTCATGCCACAGGACCTCAAATTTTTCCACAAAATTATGATTTATTTTAACCTGATAAAAAAAAAATTAATCAACTTTAAAGGCATTAACGTCTATATTTTCTATCTTACATGTCTTGAGCATGTATCACATAAGAATTGGCGGTAGAGCGGCATTGATATGATCTCATGGTACATTTCAATAGGAAAGGTCATAATAAGTGAACGTCCGTGAACATACATTAAAATCCATACAACCAGAATTCTACTTAGTTGTCAAAACAAAAACTATTGCCAAAACTAAGGGTTGAACCCACTGAACACATTCTACAAAAATTGTTGGCTAACTACTCCTGCTCGCGGAGTAACATTTTTTTGTATGAAATTATACTGGATTTCGTCACGGACGTTCTGTCGTCTTGTATCATCACTGCTCAGCGAAGTGCATTCCTAGTCATCAATTGCTGGGGTCAGTCTGATGAACTCACAGTAGGGCCACAGTAGTTTGCCTATTTGAAAACTATCTATCAAATACAATGTTTGGTTTGGGCCGAAACTGATCTTCGTGAACGTCCGTGATGAAAACGAACGTCCGGCAAGAGTAGACCCAGTTACGAATCTGAGGCTGCTTATCTGCACGTAGACACCAGTACAGCAATTTTATTTGGCAAGCAGCTAACCAAAAACTTATATCAGGCATTTTCGAAGCCTTTTGACAACTATTTATGATCGGACGTTCGTTCACGGACGTTCGATCATGAAAATTGTTCTAATAATGTTACCATGTTAAACGCTCACATCAAGTTGATACCGTTTGATGTTGTTAGTACATTGTTATGTCTCTCATATCCCATATGGATTTATTTCCTGCAAGTCATTTAACTGTAACAAACTTATGAAATGTTGCGCTCACGGACGTTCGTTCGTCATTTATGGCCCCAAAAATCTTAGTAAAAGTTCAAGTACTGGCACAATTTTTTGACAGCAGGTGCCCCTTGTGTGTGCCTTTCGACCCAGGTCACTGCCAACCACACATGAATATGTCGATTTTTAGTCACCATCACGGAGGTTCGTTTTACATTTCATCACCTTGCTTAGCTGTTTTGTAATACCCCTAGATATTATATTTACTTCTACCCGTGCAGCGTTGACATTATACTATAGGAAGGCAAACCCCAAGATTATGATTGTGCACAGTCGCAGGCCTACAAGCGAAAGAAAGCTGTTCAAAACATAATGGTAATAAGGGGGTATATGGCGCAATAACAACATTTTAACCGAGGGTCTGAGTGGAAACTGTTGCCCCACCCTCTGCAAAACTTGAGACTGTCGGCTCCTCCTCTGCTGCAGGCTTTGAGACTGTTTTCTCATCTGCCTGTCGGATTTAAGTCCAACTAAATGGCTGTATGACGTATTTATTTAAGAAATAAGTTATACGAGTATATTATTTACTTTGCTCATGGCTTTTGTTACCCTCAGTTTGTTTTATGTTTTGTGAAAATGCATATTAGCAATTCAGCCATATAGCTGGAATAGATAAATATATGTATTTTCAATTAATAAACCATATACGAATTGAATCGAAATATATGTACAACATACACAAACCAAAATAACAGTTTATATATTATGGGTCTCCCAAAGTCAAAATACATCTTAAATATATATGGCAAGGTTTGAAACGTGTGATAGGCATATACAGGCATATATGTTGGCACTTACATTTATTTGTGTAATTAATTGACTCGAGATGGGACACTTGGGTACCACTATAGGCAATTCGAGAACGTCCGTGAAATTAATACGAACGTCCGTGACATTAAGACTCATGTGAGAAACCGTATTCTGGTAACTGGAAAATGGCCTTTATTTTGATTGTACATGTTATTTATGTTTGCAGAAATGTTGTAAAATCATTTATTTACAGAAGTATAGTGGCATTTCTGTTATAGAGTGCCCAACCGGGGAAAGCCGGTGTAAAATTAGGGGTTACGATTTCCACAGGTCCACTAAGAGTGATAGTTAAGTAGCAGACATGTCATTATAATTAATTCAGATAGCTAAAATCATATCAACTGATAAATTTATATGTTTTATATTGGTCTGGAGGAGATTCAAATAAATGTTGTCATCAATTTCTGTAAGACTGTTCAGGCAGAGAACGTCCGTGAAATTTATGCGAACGTCTGTGAAATTGTAATTAAAACAATATAGTAAGAAAGAGGGACCAGGCGACTTGGAAATGCTACTTTTATATCTGACTAGGATGTATACATGGTCTCTAGCTTAAATATAATAGGAATAGATAAAGTATTATCATCATATTGTTCAATAAGCATAAAATCAATTTAAACCAATAATAGGAATCGTTATAACGACCAGGTCCATGTAAAAACCAAACCATTTTAAAAGGTTTATTGCAATGTTCAAGTTTGTTTCTATAATGACCCTGTTTTAAAGCCATTTACGAAGAATAGAAACTCTTTTTGATGAGATCAGATCATTCTGCCAACATTCTTGTTTCTGGCGAACGTCCGTGAGCGATATGGGAATGTCCGTGATGAAAACTATACTCTCTTTGGTCATGTAATTATGTAATATATGATCTAGACAGCAATTGATCCTATTAACATGCACATTAAAATATGTGATACGGGAATACGAGCGTATATAGGTGCGTTCCTAAAAAATGCGGCTAAAGAAAAGCAAAGGTTTCCGAATAATACATTATTTAAAAAGAAATATAACAATTCAGTCAAAGTTTGGACGTTTGTATATTCTATTTGGCAAATAAAACACAATCCACGTTTGGCATACAGAGAGAAGCAAGTCTTAGAAGTAAATTGTCCGAATATAAGCTGTATATGACAGAAAATAAATGAGATATATGGGTACTAAATCTATATCTACATAATCGCTCACGGAAGTTCGCCTTTTGGAGAAGGGTTACTTCAACAGTTTTAAAAACGGAACCACATGGAGTTTCCCAGTATAATGGGGTACGCCTGAAAGCTAGGATTGCATGCTTTCACATTAGATAGATGTCTTTAAATTAAAAAAATTAATTGAATTTTACCCTGTTTGGGCCGAAAAGTGCACTTTTCAAAATTCTGACCCATTTATGCTAAATTAGCTTGTAATTGCAAAATCTCAAGAACTGAATGTCATATTTCAATCAAACTTGGTACCTGAATGTATCACAGGAAGCCATTGTAGCCATCAGATTTTGGGGTCATAAGGTCAAAGGTTACAGTCACATGACTCGTTATGCCAAAATACCTTATTAATTGCAATATCTCAAAAACCAGTTGATAAATAACCATCAAACTTGGTACCTTCATTGTATTTGTATCTTGTAATTTTAACTATTAAAATTGAGTTGAAGATTAATTCAGTGCATGTTGATTTTTGGGGCTTGATATAAATCACGCAATGGAGGAGGCATCATATTCGAAGATCCATCTAGTTTGTTAAAGGCATTTGTAATTTCATGAAACGGTACCGCATGTTAATTTGCAAAATATATGTAATGGTCAGATGAACTCAAGAAACAAACAAGGAAACAAAATTAATGTACCAATGAAAATCCATGCTATATTTGTATGTCTTTCAATAATTATTTTGTATCTTCTTTTGTTTTAATAGATATGAACAAATTATTTAAAGTTAAATCATTTCAATTTTGCATCTAATTCTCGTCTCTTTATCCTCTCCAGTTCAATGCTCTCTGGTCGACGTTTGAAACCAATTCCTACGGAAACTTGGACTATCAGCTGTTCCTCGCGGAGTACGCCGAACTCGGAGGGGACGAGCTGATGGGTCTGGCGGGCGAGACTAGCCCCCCTATGGCCAGAGGATCCAGGCCTGTATCTGTCCTGAGAATGTCCGTTACCCCTATGATGCCGGGCACTCCATTTAGTCGCATGGTATGTCAGCTTTTTCTTTTTAACCATTCAACATGATTCTATTATGCTATTACATTTATTTTTTTTTACAGGAGAGACTACTACTACTACTTCTTCTAATAATAATCTCTCTGTGGAGTCTAAATTCATTATGGTGCTCTGAAATCACGATCACGGGAAAACAATTTTGCTGAGTCAATCACGCATATATGTTTGTGCGCACAGTGAGTGACAATTATTTATGCGATGATACGCGCAGTGTAAAGACTCAAGAGCGCAAGCGATTACTGCATACAGGATCCTATTATTATATTATTTAATAATAATATTGTAAAGCGCTTAGAGATGATTATCAATCATATTAGGCGCTATATAAATCGAAACATTATTATTATTATTATTATTATTTTATATTTCCTATTATATATTTTTTTTCTTGCAGGCGTACACCCCTGCAGGACGGCGGTCCATGACCCCGCTCATCAATGCGGAGGGTGCGGAGCAGAGACTGAAGAGGCAGGTACAGCGCTACTGGCAGGACATTCACCGGCTCTGCAAGCTGCACGATGACGGAACGGGACAGATAGAGGTCGAAGAATTTAAAGGTGAATACCGATTGTAAATATTGTTAAAGATATTTTTACGTGAGTAAAAGTCATGATGAAAAAAGTGGTGATGATGATGACCGGCTTTGCAAGCTGCACGACGATGGCACGGGACAGATAGAGGTCGAAGAATTTAAAGGTGAATACCGATTGTAAATATTGTTAAAGATATTTTTACGTGAGTAAAAGTCATGATGAAAAAAGTGGTGATGATGATGACCGGCTTTGCAAGCTGCACGACGATGGCACGGGACAGATAGAGGTTGAAGAATTCAAAGGTGATTGATAATTTGAACAATGGTCATTGGACTGTACTTACGTAAAAGTCATGATGATGATGATGATGATGATGATGATGATTAAGAAGATGATGGTGTTGATGTTAATGATCGCTAATGCTGATGACGCTAAAATGATGGTGGTGGCGGTGGCGGTGATGATGATGATGATGACGATGATGACGATGATGACGATGATGATGATGATGATGATGATGATGATGTCAAATTATGATAATGATTGTAATGACCAATTATGATGCTGCCGATGATGATATGATCTATGCTCACATTTGTTTCTTTCCTTGTATGAGCCATGTCAATGATGGGTTTATTTGTATTTTCATTCTTTCTTCATTCTATTTATACAACAGATATCTTGGGGCAGTTCAATGTGACCTTGACGCTGGATGACTTTACTCAGCTCATGATGAAATTTGATCTGAAAGAGACTGGAAAGTAAGTACCAATAGAAAAAGAAAAGGTTTAAACATTTTATGAATTACCAACTTGCATATGAGTGATGTACTTGCAAATGCATAAGTTTATAAACAACTTATTATATAGTGAATGAATATATGTCTGATTGGAAATCATGGAGAATGGATGGAAATTTAAAAAATATATGAATTAATTGAATCAATGAATGGTAGAATGGATTGATAAATGTATCAATAGGTAACTAATAAGTTTGAAAAAAGGGATAGGGAATTAACAAAATTTATATGTGTTCTATCGAATTAATTGCTAGAAAAAAAGTAATTAACAATTTTGACAATATTCCCTCTTTCACAGGTTCTCATACCTGGATTTCCTGAAGCACTTCATGCTGAACATGAAGAAGTCTGCTGAGGAAGTGGAGCCGAGATCCCTCCTCGGTCGGGAGAAGATCCACCAATCTAAGATCACGGTAAGTTAATTGAATGATAGGCTGTAGTTTTCATAAGCAGGTTAAATTTTGGGTAGGCTAAAATCTTGTCATTTTATGTCATCCATAGGTACAAGCCTCCACACTAACATTTTTTTCTACTTGCCCTTTCAGGCTTTTCAACTTTTACTTGCCCAAACAGAAAACTTACTTGCCCGCTTAAATCTAGATGAGATGCACACATAAAGAATTACATTATTCTCTCCTAGTCGTAGTCAAGCAACAATTTAGTTGCCCAGTCAGGCAACCAAACTAGACCATTTATGAAATTTGTTAGATTTAGCCCACTCTTTTATGGGAGGCCAGAAATTAGTTAGAAAAGCTATAGTTTAAAAAAAAAGTATGAATATTTATTTCCGACCCTCCCCATAACTTCTAACTTCTTTTATGTTCATCCTTAACAGATCACGCCAGGAAACCAAATTAACTTGGATATGGTCGAGGCCATGCTCCGAATCTGATGTGTAATAGTCGACAGCCAAAAGAAGGTGTCTGCTGATGAAAAGATGTTGGAATGTTTTTTTTCCAACTGTTCCTATAATTTCTTTCTCCATTTTTCATCCTTAACAGATCAAACCGGGCAGCCGAATGAACTCGGATATGGTCGAGGCCATGCTCGCTATCCACGGCATGATCGTCGACAGCTCTAAGAAGATGAGGGGGGGGGGGCGTTTTGTCTGCTGATGAAAAGATTTCAAAATGTTAATTTTTCCAACTGTTCCTATAATTACTTTCTCCATTTTTCATCCTTGATAGATCAAACCGGGCAGCCGAATGAACTCAGATATGGTCGAGGCCATGCTCCGAATCCGTGGCGTGATCGTCGAGAGCTGGAAGAAGATGAGGAGGACGTTCCGTCTGCTGGACCCGAGTGCCGCCGGCGTGATCTCAACAGGCCAGTTCCGCGACACGCTGCGACAGTTCAGCATCAATCTGTCGGAGGAGGAGTTCTACCAGTTGATGACGTACTACGACAAGGATTTGAACGGAAAAGTGTCGTATAATGACTTCTTGAGAGCGTTCCTACAGTGAGGCGGAAAAAAATAAGAACTTGCAAACACGGTTACATGTTCTGTAGGACATTCACACTCGTTGACGTATTGCGACAAGTATTTGAACGGGAAAGTGTCATACAACGACTTCTTGAGAGCGTTTTTGAAGTGAAAATGGAGAAATCAGGACTTACAAACATGGTTACGTGGTTCCAAAGGACATCCACACCCTCAATGATACTAGATATATGCTTCCCACAAACATTTTTCCTTCAATGTTGGGGGATTATATCAGTCGGTGATTTACTACGACAAGGTTTGGAATGGGAAAGTGTCCCACAACGACTCCTTGAGAACGTACCTGCAGTGAAATGGCCAAATCAGAACTTCTATAGGCCACCCACAACCATTTCAGTTATATCAATCAGTGACGTTTTGCGATTTGGATTTGAATGGGGAAGTGTCGTACAACGACTTTCTGGAAGCGTTCCTGCAGTGAAATAATAAATCAGAACTTGAAACCACAGCTATGTTCTTGTAAAGGACACCCATACCACATTGAAAATAAATCTGGGTATATCTTCTTGATAAGAACTTGATCTGGCAAATTTTTGTTAGCTCTGTTCATACGAATTTGATACATCAAAGGGTCATAGCTAGTTTCAAAGCTACATAGTTGTGAGAATTTGACACATTAAATCTTCATGACTAGTTTCAGAGCCACATGGCGGTGTGACAATTTGATTAATCAAATTTTACTAGTTTACATCAAATGTTATCAGTTTTGGAGTTAGTCGTGAGGTCTGATACATCATCAAATGTTCATGAATAGACGTACGACTCGTTGAGTCATGTAGTATGCAGTGGGCTGTTCTTGTTATCAATCATTTTAAATACCCCCCCCCCCCAAAAAAAAAAAAAAAGAAGAAAAAAAAAAGTTTTTTCTTCCTCATTGGATGGGTGTCGAAACAAATATTTCTACGAAGAAGTTTTCATGCAGCAATACAAGTGATTTTGTCATTTCCAACCATGCAATACTTGATAATAACCATATGCATTGCCAGATATAATGTTGGATTATCAATGTTTAGGAATGCATTATTAGAATCTTTTGTACGACCTAGAGTTACATTTGTCATGAATGTTAGTTAGCATTGTACATCATAACTTTATAATAAAAAAATGTACATAGAAACAGTCATGTAAATTTGTATTTTTATTATTGTTAACTTGTATAAAGATAGTCAGTTAACTTTATCCATGCTTTTAAGTGTTAGATGTACATGCATTTTAGTACAAAACATAATTAGTTGGAAAATGCCTACATTTTCTTCTTTGAGCATAAAACAAACATCATGCATGGCACATAGAGTGTTCAAAATACACTTTAGTGTAAATGAATGTCGCCCTCTCTTGACAAAGATGAGTATATTTACTACATTTTAGGGAGATGTTACACAAATTGTACATACAGACTTTTATACATTAACACAAGTTTTAAAGTATGTTTGGTAATTATATATTTATTCTGTTGAAGTATGGAGATTATTCATACATCTATAAACAAATTGTATGTTAATTTGCATAAATTAAACATTCATAAAATCTTGTTTTTACACATGAACTTTTACTATTTAAAGCAATACGCTATGTATTTTGTGCTTCTTTGCTTTAATTATTATGATCACAAGGTTTAATTGCTCCTTCCATTTCAAGCAGTATTCAAAGTATTGTTAGGGAACTTTTGCAATTCACAAATTTGTAATTTACTCTTTCAATTGAAACCAGTATACATTGAGTTTGTGCTTCTTTGCATTAATTATTATGATCAAATTTTGTCAATAACAAGTGTATTAACTACTCGCTCAATTTGAAGCGGTATGCAAAGTATTATGATATAATTTATGTAAATCACAAATTTGTCATTTACTCTCTCAATATAAAGCCTTATAAATGTAAACACAAGTGTATTTAATGTGAAATATGTAGTATATCTCTCTATGCAAACAATTACTGCCGTCCACAACAAAAGTATTTTATCAAAACTAATGCAGTTTTATCTGTGCTATTCAGTATTTTCCGTCCAGAAGTTATATGCATCAACTTTTATAAAGTCTTTGTCTTCCTTTTCTGTGCGCAATTTTTCTTGGAAGAAATAATGATTTCTCTTTGATCAAATGTGGTTATGAAATAGGTAGATATATTATTTAACATAATTATGTAAGTTTTGTTTTCGGGGAGGGGGGGGGGGGGTACCTCTAGTCTTAACCTCCCCCTCCAAAAAAAAAAAAAAAGCGAACAAATCCTGTATTGGGGGGATTAAAACAATAGGTAAGTTTTTAAAGAGTAGAAATACATTTAGATATATTCTTTCTACTTTTTTATGCCAATAAATGTTAAACATATTTATGTAAAATCAAAATGCAGAATAAATATCAATATTTGGTGTTTATTATATATATTTAGTGTGTATAATAAGGAAATGTGTGAATTCTAATATACCATATTTTATGTTGGTATAACTTTCATTCCAGGAAATAAGCTAACTGAGCTTAATAAGTTTTGCTCTACCAACTTATGAAATTTGCTTTGAGAGGCAAACAAAAAGGTGTGAAGCTGTTTATATGCATTTTAAAATTTGAGTTTATTGAATTAAAAATATGTTATGTAGTGTAAAATATTAATTTTGGTGTGTGATTGCTAAGAAATAGAACACAAATTTGGCTTTCAGTTATAACTTTCTATATAATCTTGAGTAGCTCTTTCATGATATATAACTTTCTCTATGTATTTTTACACCTTGGTATCTGTCATTTTAAAGGCTTTGTATCTGTATTATATAATCTTCATTTAATTTTCAGTTTTTTATTATCTGAGATTTTTCCTCGCATCCCTTGGTAAAAAGCGCTATTAAATATTATCCTGTGTAAAACCAAGTCCAATTTGTTTTGATGTTTTTATTATTTTAATTTAATTTTTTGCAGCTGAAAGAGGTTTTTTCTCTGCATGTTTTTATTGGGGAGAAATTCTCAAATTCATGTACCCCTAGCAATTGCATAAAACATTTGTTTGTATGGATATGATCAAAAGTTATATTATAAGCTAGATGCAATCCCACCTCAGTTATCTGGAAATCATATTTACCGGACGTGATCTTGCGGTGTATGTTCACTGTTTTCCATTAATATTCACCTAAAAATTGTCTAACGAACCTCACCCCAAAGTGTGTAAGCAAACCTTACACAATGTATCAATGGCGTAGCTATGGGTGATGAATGGGCACGTGCCCACCCCCCCCCCCCCCCCCCGGCCCCCACAATAAAAAAAAAAAAAACATAAGGGGATAGATATGCTAAAAATAGTTGTAAAAATACATAAGGTGTGCCCCCCCCCCCCCCCCCCCCCCCACACACACACACACACACCTCTAGCAGTGGCGTAGCGTGGTCGGACTGATTGGGGGGGCACGCAAAATTATTGGGGAGTATTTCTTTGTTTTTTCAAAAAATGGCCCCTTATGTTTTCTATTGTTTTTTTCAAAATGATTGGGGGGCACAGGCCCCCCTGTGCCCCCCCCCCCCCCCCCCCATAGCTACGCCACTGACCTCTACCCATGCTATGCCACTGCGATGTGTGACATACAAACATGTATACTCAAATAAATATTATAGTAACAAATAAACATATTATCACATGCATAAACCCTATTTCAAAAATAATATTTTGCTTATCCGACCAAATCTCTTTTCCTGATCATGGATGCAGCCGGATAACCAATGTTGGGGGAAAATTTTATTTTTAGGCAAAACACCCTATTTTGTGTGATGTCTTTGCTTGGCCTAGATATAATCGGGTGTGAATAAATTAATGATTGAGTGCTTGAAAGGAAGGTTGAATGATTGATTGTAGCACGATATGAAGTATACACATTAATGTAGAAATCAGGGGCGTAGACAACGGGGGGGATGAGGGGGATGCATCCCCCCCACCTCACAAGGTGGGGGGGATGACGTGTACAATCATCCCCCCCAGGTTTTAGGAAAATATTTTTGTTTTTGTTTGTGTGTGTTTGAACGGTGTAGGTGTGTGTGTTTGTGTGTGTGAGTGGTAAACAATGTATGAGCTAAGACTTGTTAATTCTAACATTCAAAATCTAATTTATACATCAAAGTTTTCGCTGCGCGCTTCGCGCGCGAACAGATTATCTCAGTTTGTTATGTAACCTGTGTATCTGGGGTGAGTACTTTTTTTTTCTACCGGGCATGTAGTTCCCGTGTGCCTACATCGGCATTGCTCTGGCTGCTTGTGTGACGTGCACCAAATTGTACCATTTCAAGTATATAAATGCAACAGCTTTTAACCCCTCCCAAAACCTCCCCATATGGCTCTGCCCCAGCCCTCGGTCGCTTCGCTCAATCGGCACTCATTCGTGGCTGTAGGCTATGTGGCATATGGTTTATGTTGGACCTGTTATGTGTGTGTGTTGGGGTAAACATTTATTAGTGTGTCAATTATTTGTTTTCTTCGTGAAAAATATATTGAAAATTTCTGGTCGATCAAGTCATATCATGCTTACACAGATGCAGTCAATCTTACTCCCGAATTTTCTATCTAGGTATGCACCAGATTGCACAATTTCAAGTCCAAAAATGTAAAAGCTCCCTATCGTGGGAGGGGGGACACCCCCTCCCACACCCTCCCCCCAAATCATAACACGTTTTCTTAGATGCAGTCAATCTTACTCCCCGAATTTCCTAACTAGGTATGCACCAGATTGCACAATTTAAAGTCCAAAAATGCAAAAGCTCCCTACCGTGGGAGGGGGAACACCCCCTCCCACACCCTCCCCCAAATCATAACACGCTTTACCAGATTTCCTATCTAGGTATGCACCAGATTGCACATTTTCAAGTCCAAAAATGCAAAAGCTCCTTACTGTGGGAGGGGGGACACCCCCCTCCCACACCCTCCCCCAAATCATAATACGCTTTACCAGATTTCCTATCTAGGTATGCACCAGATTGCACAATTTCAAGTTCAAAAATGCAAAAGCTCCTTACCGTGGGGGGGGGGGGGACACCCCCCTCCCACACCCTCCCCCAAATCATAACACGCTTTACCAGATTTCCTATCTAGGTATGCACCAGATTGCACAATTTCAAGTCAAAAAATGCAAAAGCTCCATACGGTGGGAGGGGTGACACCCCTCCCACACCCTCCCCCCACTCAGTCGCTTCGCTCCCTCGCATTATCTCACTCTCACCCGGCTCAAAGTTGGCAACCCTGTGAGTGTGGTCGGGCATGAGCCCCTGCACAAACAAAATCGTGAGCCCCCTTAGGTCTTTGCCCAATTTTGCCCCAATTCCCTCGGTCTCGAAACATTTTGGCAGGTGGGCTCGGCCGGAGAAAAATTTCATCCCCCCCAGGTGTAAGAACCTGTCTACGCCACTGGTAGAAATCTAACAATCGCTGAGGAGTAAATGTCTATTTACTGTACTCAAACGTATTGTGAATTTACTATTTGTTTCTTTCTTCATCTTTTTGCTTCTCTTTTATCATTTTCATAGTAATATGCAGTCCACATGTTCTTGTAGATTCATTGATTGTTCTGGTCTAAACAAGCACGAATATAGACTTGTAGAACTTTCAAATGAAGCCTTTTGGTGAGAAATTTTCCACCCGTTTTATATGAGGGATAGTTCAGTTTTGGTTTGAAATGGCGCTTCGAGAAATAATTGATGGTTGTGAGGTAGTGTAAAATTTGACAGAGCACACAATTTTAAAGACAGAATCAGTCTTTGTTTGATCAAAATCGGTTCAGAAACAGCTGAAATATCCATAAATATATATTTTAAAAATTGATTAAAGGGATAGTCGAGTTTGGTATAGAGGGCGCTACACAAAATATTTTTGTTGTGAGATAATGAAAAACTGAGTGTCAAATTCGAAAGAGCATACAATTTTAATGACAGAATAAACTTTAATTGATCAAAATCGGTTCAGAAATGGCTGAAATATCCATTAACATAACCATTTGTAATAATTGTGGGGCCCCACAATTATTAAATTATTTTGAACCAGCCGTTAAATTTCTTTTTTTAAATGCTTCCTCTCTTCAAAATTTTACAGAAGAGGTTTTTAAATAGTTGTTGATTATCTCTCTATCTAATCACTATTTTAACAAAACATCACATGTATACAATATTTTATTTTAAATGGTTGAAACCAATTAGTTTCTAGAGACCGCCCTCTTTTATTCATTTTGAGCGTGTGGAGTTATAACTATTAGTTTGTTATGTAATGGTGCAGGCTTTGGTTACTAAAAATTAGTTTGACCAAAACTGTACTCTCTATACAAAAACTCAACAATCCCTTTAACGTTATTACTTAGTTATTGGCGAGTTGAAAGTCTGATTCAGTGTTAAAGGTAGTGTTGAGTATTGGTATTTCCCGAAGTGCCCCCCGATATTTTTTTGTGAGATAATGAAAAACTGACTGTCAAATTCGAAAGAACATACAATTTTAAAGGGATCTAGTAACTTTGTTGAGATGTGCAAAAACTGATGAATGGTTGATGCAATGTATACTGTTGTTATCTCATATGTCCTCAGGGTATTGTGTGAAAATTTCAGGTCAAATGGACAATGTATGGCCAAGTAATGAGCGAAAATGCAAAGTGATATTGGGTGATATTCACCAACTCACTGCATTCACTTTGTACAGGGATGAAAATCTCGCCCGGAGATTTTCTTATCTAAATACTTCAATCATACATATCTTTGTAATGAAAGGGAAATTTGAAAAACCGAAAGCTGTCCCATGATTTTATTGTTAATACGAATACAACAAGGTATAAAGGAACCGCTAGAATTACAATTTTATTTTGAGGATTTGGACAATGTTACTAAGTCCCTTTAATGACAGAATAAACTTTATTTGATCAAAATCGGTTCAGAAACGGCTGAAATATCCATAAATATATTTTTATTCAAAATGTTCTTCACCGGCAATTACCGGGCGATATTTAGACTTTTTAGAAAAATTTCAAAAAATGCTCGAAGACTACCTTGAAAAAAAAATCAGAATAGGTTTTTAAAAAGTCGTTGATGATATCTCTATTGAATCATTATTTTAACAAACATTAAAATAATGCACAATTTTGTATGAAAAAAAGGCTAAAACCAATGATTTTTTTAAATAGCGCCCTCTTGAGTTGTAACGGCTCTTTTTAAAATGATAACAGGGGTTTTTACTTATGCTACGGTCACAACTCAGAGCGGCGACCGGTCGATTTGTAGCCTGCTCGGTCGCCGCTGGAATTTAGGCATCGCCCAACGATTTTGGGGAAGTCGAGCAGGCTGTAGAGCCCCACCGGTGCCTGGGCAGTGCCCTGTCGGTGTCCCGCCGGTCACCGGTCTATTTTTAGGTCACAACTGGGCTAAATTTGGGAGTTTCTCCGCGCGGCGTCCCGGCAGTGACCGACCGATGACCCACCGGTTCCCGAGCGGTCTCCCACCGGTCACCGGCTGATTCTTAAGAAATCGCCCGGCGACCGGCGGGTCACCTGTAGGTGTCCCGTAGGCGTACCGGCGGGTCACCTGTAGGTGTCCCGTAGGCGTACCGGCGGCGACCCGCCGGGCTCCGCCGGGGATTTATCACGGGCAACCTGGGTTCCCGTACAGATGGCGTTCGATGGTAAATGTGAAAGTTTACCTGCAGGACTTTATAATGTTTGATAATTATACAACCTTGTATTTGTTTGTAACCAAAAGTGCGCAAGCGGGCGAGAAACATTACGGTAATTGCCTTGTTTGTACGATTTGTCACCTGAAAAAGAAATTCAAAATTAACTGAATTTACACTGATCTTTCCTTGTACCTTATTCTTTTTTTCTTTTTTTAATGAAGAGTCTTTAATTTTCAGTAAAGTTAAAATGTAAGACTAGTGGGGTGTATTCTGAAAACCAGTTTAAGTTCAAATTAGGTTAAAATTGTATCTACGTCATACATGTATCTCCGTCACTAACATATGTTTTTGCAAGTCGCTATTCCTTAAAGTGATGCCTGTAAAGTGTCTAACTCCACGAAAAATACTTGGAGCTTCCTCGTTTCTCTTCTGCCGTGTTGTTTAGCTTATGGTAAGAGAAGAATAAAATAGGGTTAGATTTTTTCAAATGTCCCTTTGGTATGAAGATAATTATCATTGAAAATCATTATTTCAAAACCGTTGATCAACAGGTTTTGAATAGTCATAGCTAAACGCGTCCGCATTGCAGCACGCGTGGCGGCGTGGGAACATTCCGGAGATTGAACTTTGAACGCGAATTCCATTAATTCTGTACTACGTCTGTAAACATACACGGGTGCGAATATCTCAAATGGCTGATTATTCCTGTGACAATGTTTGGCATACCATCAGTATTCGGTGATAAAATATGAACTCAATATTCGTTTTTTTCACTAGGTAAACAGTGTTCGTTTTCTTTCAAACTTTCACAAATCTTTCAATTGTATTTTACAATGATATTGATATAGGATTGCAGTCTCAAAAGTCATTTTGTGCAATATCTGACACTTTACAGGTATCACTTTAAAGGGATAGTTGAGTTCTGGTAAGGAGAGTATAGTTTTGGTGAAACTGAATTTTAGTAACCAAAACCTGCATCATTAGACTACAAACTAATACTGTAGTTATTCTAGAAGGGAACACAATATTACGTATGACTTAGTAAAGATCATGTTATCATTCAAAAAGAGCCGTTAAAACGTCAGAGTGCGCTCTCTAAACACTCATCGGTTTCAACCATTTTGAATACAATATTGTGCATGTGATTCTTTGTGGAAATATAGTGATTAGATAGAGAAATAACCAACAACTATTTAAATACCTATTTTGTTACTTTTTGAAAAGAGGAAGCATTTTTTTGAATTGTTAACGGCTGGTTCAAAATTATTGAAGTGTGGGGCCCCACATTTATTACAAATGACTATGATTATGGATATTTCAGCCGTTTCTGAACCGATTTTGATCAAATAAAGTTTATTCTGTCATTAAAATATTGTGCTCTTTAAAATTTTTCACTCAGTTTTTCATTATCTCACAAAAAATCATTGTATGTAGCGCCCTCTCTACCAAAACTCAACTATCCCTTTAAGTACAGTGTCATATTTTAGTGACGTAGATATGACGTAGATAGAATAAATTTTAGCCTAAAATCGTTTTCAGAATTCAGGACTTGGGCCGTTCTTACATTAATTTTAAAGCGCATAGTGCGGTGGTACATGAAAGAGTAAAATGATATGATTAAATGTAGACTCGTATGTATTGTGTGTGTGTGTGTGTGTGTGTTTGTACGTGTGTGTGTGTGTTCGTGTGTGTATATGCGTACACACACACACACACACACACACACACACACACGCACACACACACACACTTTTGTGGAGCGCCTATATATATACCAAACAATGATCGATTTAGGTCAAAAATAGGTCAAGTTGGTCATCGGCTGCCGAGCGGTCGCCGCCCGGTGACCGACTGATCTCCCAGCGGCGACCGGGCGGCGACCGCTCGGCAGCCGATGACCTATTTTACCAAATTTTGACCTAAATCGCTCGACGGCGACCGCTCGATTAGGTCGGTGCCCGGGCGGCGACCGCTCGGCCACCGAGCGTATTTTGGGCGGCGAGTGAAAAGTGAGCAGGCGCCGCCCAAGCAAAAAGCTAGATCCGCCCCTGAAAGGCATCTAGTAACTTTGTTGACATGTGCACAAAGTTATGAATGGTTGCTACAATGAGTATATTGTTGTTATCTGATAATATGTCCACTGGGTATTGTGTGCAAATGTCAAGTTAAATGGACGTTATATGGCCGAGTAATGATCAAAAATGCAAAGTGATATTCACTAACTCATTGCCAGTGGCGTAGACAGGTTCTTACACCTGGGGGGGATGAAATTTTTCTCCGGCCGAGCCCACCTGCCAAAATGTTTCGAGACCGAGGGAATTGGGGCAAAATTGGGCAAAGACCTAAGGGGGCTCACGATTTTGTTTGTGCAGGGGCTCATGCCCGACCACACTCACAGGGTTGCCAACTTTGAGCCGGGTGAGAGTGAGATAATGCGAGGGAGCGAAGCGACTGAGTGGGGGGAGGGTGTGGGAGGGGTGTCACCCCTCCCACCGTATGGAGCTTTTGCATTTTTTGACTTGAAATTGTGCAATCTGGTGCATACCTAGATAGGAAATCTGGTAAAGCGTGTTATGATTTGGGGGAGGGTGTGGGAGGGGGGTGTCCCCCCCCCCCACGGTAAGGAGCTTTTGCATTTTTGAACTTGAAATTGTGCAATCTGGTGCATACCTAGATAGGAAATCTGGTAAAGCGTATTATGATTTGGGGGAGGGTGTGGGAGGGGGGTGTCCCCCCTCCCACAGTAAGGAGCTTTTGCATTTTTGGACTTGAAAATGTGCAATCTGGTGCATACCTAGATAGGAAATCTGGTAAAGCGTGTTATGATTTGGGGGAGGGTGTGGGAGGGGGTGTTCCCCCTCCCACGGTAGGGAGCTTTTGCATTTTTGGACTTTAAATTGTGCAATCTGGTGCATACCTAGTTAGGAAATTCGGGGAGTAAGATTGACTGCATCTAAGAAAACGTGTTATGATTTGGGGGGAGGGTGTGGGAGGGGGTGTCCCCCCTCCCACGATAGGGAGCTTTTACATTTTTGGACTTGAAATTGTGCAATCTGGTGCATACCTAGATAGAAAATTCGGGAGTAAGATTGACTGCATCTGTGTAAGCATGATATGACTTGATCGACCAGAAATTTTCAATATATTTTTCACGAAGAAAACAAATAATTGACACACTAATAAATGTTTACCCCAACACACACACATAACAGGTCCAACATAAACCATATGCCACATAGCCTACAGCCACGAATGAGTGCCGATTGAGCGAAGCGACCGAGGGCTGGGGCAGAGCCATATGGGGAGGTTTTGGGAGGGGTTAAAAGCTGTTGCATTTATATACTTGAAATGGTACAATTTGGTGCACGTCACACAAGCAGCCAGAGCAATGCCGATGTAGGCACACGGGAACTACATGCCCGGTAGAAAAAAAAAGTACTCACCCCAGATACACAGGTTACATAACAAACTGAGATAATCTGTTCGCGCGCGAAGCGCGCAGCGAAAACTTTGATGTATAAATTAGATTTTGAATGTTAGAATTAACAAGTCTTAGCTCATACATTGTTTACCACTCACACACACAAACACACACACCTACACCGTTCAAACACACACAAACAAAAACAAAAATATTTTCCTAAAACCTGGGGGGGATGATTGTACACGTCATCCCCCCCACCTTGTGAGGTGGGGGGGATGCATCCCCCTCATCCCCCCCGTTGTCTACGCCCCTGCTCATTGCACTGACACGGTTTTGGCTATCCAGTGGATAGTTTATCATCTAAACATTTCAATCGTAAATATCTTTTTAACGAAAGGGAAATTCGAAAAAAAAAAACGAAACCTGTCCCATGCTTCTATTGTTAAATACGAATACAACAAGGTATGAGGAAACCGCCAGAATTCCAATTGGATTTTGAGGATTTGGACAATGTTATTTTTCTAGTTTCTTCATTAGAGAAACCACGGACGACCAACTTGTTAATAGTTTATAATACGCAATCCTCTATTTAGTCGGCGGTTTGTAAGCTTGTAAATAAGCCATAGGTTAGTGCTTTGTTAGTCGTTAAAATCAGTGTACAACCTTAGTTTGTTTCGAGAGTAAAATCGATAGCGGTTTAATTAAAGAAACAGATCGATAGATACCCTTTTGTGCTCGTGCGTAGTTTGTTCGGGCGCCCAATGAAACAGTGGTTTCAGTTACATTTACGATGTATTCTTATGGCTTTAAATACTCCTGGGTTTTTACTCCAACTCCAAGCATTTTCGGCACACCTCACAAGTTCAGTAAGCATCTATTGAAAGTTTGAAACCATTGTTTGTCTGTAGACATGGGCTATTTTTGTTTGATTAAAAAGGAGACCCGCCTGGCGCTCCAAAAGTGTTTTATAATCCTTCAGTCCCCTTCAGTCGGGTAACAGCAATGGCAAGTCCATTAAAACCACCCAGGCTACCGCCTACCGGTACGGGAATTTAGAAAAGAAACCAGCTCATACGAATGTAGGCTTATACATACTTGCATGGAACAGAGGAATTGAGATGAAACGACAAAAATTGTGCGAACTAAACACATACCTTTCTATTCCTACATACTCCATTTGTATTTAAATTTTAATTTGTTACCATTACAAATTAACTTATTTATGAATTTCCCTCGTTATTCCACTCTTTCTGCGCCCTACACCGCTCCCCGCCCCCTCCCCTCTCCCCCTCTCGCTCTCTTTCCACAGTATCTTTGATTTATAGTCTAATAGTTTATTTTGGTCTGTTTCCTATAATTTCCATATAATATAGTTTCCTTTTCTGAGTTTTCTCCACGTGTGATGTATGTTACTGCCGGGTAATTTGCCACGGGTTCACGGAATGTATTTCATTTTTGTTTCTAACGATCATCGCGATCAATTGTAATAACATTATTTTCTCGTTTTCTACCCTTTTCCAAGAACCTTCAAACTTTCCGATTTTCCCCCGGTATTCCGCCGCCGGGCCCTTCACAAGTTATTGTTGTTGTTTCTGTTATGATTAGGAATAATAGCCGGAAAAAAAAGTTATCAACGCCGCCGTGTTTACATCGCGCGCACGTAGACCGGTGCAGATAAAGAGAGAGTGGACGAGAGAGGAAGAGAGAGGGGGAGAGAGGCGGAAAAGGGGGAAAAATAATGTCACAACGCGACAATCGCGGCACATGCGAACCTGCGGCTACGGTAACTGCAGCTGCATGCCTAGATAGTTCTAAGCGCCTGCTATTTGCAAATTACTGGCAGATCGTACCGCCGAGCTTTCGGGGACGTTACTGTTTGAAAAGCGCTGTGATGATGGACTTATATTTTGTGCCATTTCTTATGGAATTTAGATTATTTTGGAGACAGCATTTGAGCCTGAGATGTTCATTGGAATAATATCACCATGTACGACGTGATTATCAGCTGTGTGACGGCCTTTGCGCTGTATTTCAACACGCTCTTCGCGGAATTCGCATACGACGATTCGTAAGTTCAGAAAAATATTATTTTCTTTTTAGTATAACTTCAATCCCATTTCTTCAATGATATTTACTTTATACTATCAAGTTTATTTCTCATGCACATTTCCCAACACATCAGGGGTTGTTTGACCTATCAATGCATGTATTTTTTAGTTGTTTAAAGCTATTGTAACAGCAAAAGTATAATATTTCCTCCATCGTGGGTATATATATATTTCTTTTATAAGTACGGTTTGTGAGTCCGTGTCCTTGGCCTGCTTTCCGCCCGAAAGTCTCCCGTGCATTCCCAGGAAGGCTCCGCTCGGAACGCCGGGTCACTCGCGCTTGCTAAAAAATTGAGAGCATATGAAAATCGGAATCATATGGCTAAATTCTGAGATTTGTAACATCCATATCATATTTCCTGTCGCATTTGTAAGGCAGCTATTTTCCTTATCTTCTTTATATCAGTAGTCGCTCTATCACTAGAGATCATATTTTCTTGGCCTTGTAAATCTATCAACATTCTTCTGTTTATAGTTATCTGTATTGCTCTCCACATATTATTCTCTCTTCTCTTGTGGTGAATGATGCAAACCTGCTATTTAGTAAATGCTAAACATTGTATTGTTGCATCCCCTCAGCTTAGGTCAGTTTCTGATAATTTTCTTTCTGAGGTACTTTTAAATATTGATGAATTGAGTAGCATTAATATATTTATATACAGTAAATGTATGTAATTTTCATTTGTCACATTTCAAAGTGATGTAAACTGCCTAGATGGAGAACCATTAGGGTGATGAGATAAATCAAAAGAAAATAATATATCATTAAATATATATATTTAAATATATGTGCAATTAATGACTGTAAAAACTCAACCAAAGCCATATAAAAAAGTAGGGACTATATTATGCAATTAAAGGGATAGTTGAGTTTTGGTATACTATAGAGGGCGCTACACAAAATGATTTTTTGTGAGATAATGAAAAACTGATACAATTTTAATGACAGAATAAATTTTATTTGATCTAAATCGGTTCAGAAATGGCTGAAATATCCATAAACATAACCATTTGTAATAAATGTGGGGCCCCACAAATATTCAACAATTTTGAACTAGCCGTTAAAAATATTTTTAAAATGCTTCCTCTTTTAAAAAATTTACAAAAGAGGTATTTAGATAGTTGTTGATTATCTATCTATCTATCTATCTAATCACTGTTTCAACAAAATATTAAATGCACAATATTTTATTTTAAATGGCTGAAACCGGCTGAGTGTTTAGAGAGCGCCCTCTTGAGTTTTAACGGCTCTTTTTGAATGATAGCAGGCTTTTTACTTAGTCATTTGTAATTTTGTATTCCTTTCGAGCATGGTGGTGTTATAACTATTAGTTTGTAATGTAATGGTGCAGGTTTTGCTTACTAAAATTCAGTTTGACCAAAACTGTACTCTCTTTACCAGAACTCAACTATCCCTTTAATGATAATAATAAGAGCAACCAAAGCCACCTTAAAATTTGCAATATTATTTTTGTTTAATTAATTATAGATTATTTTATCTCTTGGTTCGATATATTATCACGTAGTCAAGACACAATGTATGATTATCGAAAAAGATGCAAAGCCAAATAAAAAAAAAAGTACAGTATTATCATTATGTATTTTAATGATTATAAATAAAATCACATCAAAAGCCACATGAAAGTGCAATATTACGTTCTAATTTCCTTTTTGTTTGATGTAGTATTAATTATTATTAATTGATATCTATTTCTAAAAATGCAATTATTAATGATTTCAAAAGAAAATGACCAAAGCCAAATAAAAAGTAAAATATACATTAATGATCAATAGAAAATATGCAACCAAATTAGTCACCTTAATCCTTCTGGTTTGTTAATGTTTTAATATATGCTTAATAAAAAAATTTCTTAAATTATCAAATAAATGTGGGACCCACATTTATTCCAATCGGATAAATTTATTGATATATTTACCTGTTTCTCAGCTGATTTTGATCAAATAAAGTTTGTTTTATCTTTGAAATCATGTGCTCTTCCAATTAGTACACTTAACTTTTCATTTTCTCACAAACTACAAATGTAATTATTTCCTGAAGCTCCCTCTAAACCAAAACTGAACTATCCCTTTAATATACCATCTTGTATGTCAGAGCCTTCTACTCTATGCACTTTTTCCTCTCTACGTGGGAGCATTCCAGCTTGTTGCATGTTAGACTCACACAGAATAAGCAGGGCTCCACACTTACATTTTTTGTCAGTGGCCCGGTCGGGCCAGGAAAATGATTTCTTCCCCTTTTCTTGTGGCCCGAAAGAAACATTTACTGGCCCGAAAATTTAATTTCATGAATAACATTTTTAGTAGGGTTAGTTACTATTCAAAATATCACTCTTACCTGATCAAACCATTGATTATAAATGAAGCATGACATGGAAGAAAACAAGATTTTCAAATTTTTTCAATGTCGGGTTTACAATCTGCTTGCCCGATCGGGCCACTAAAATATGACTTTTTACATTTTTGCTGGCCCAAAGTGCAATTTTACTGGCCCCGGGCCAGCGGGCCACTGCGAGTCCTGGAATAAGTTTAGTAAAGTTCATGCTTCTATTTTTCAAGAAATAGGTTTGATATTGGTAGATCCCAGGAGGTATTAGAAAGTTTACTTTCTAATACCTCCTGGGTATATCTAATAAAAGGAAGATTTGTACATTTCAACTGTTTTTATTACTTTTGTGTTTATAACATAAATGTGGTAGATTGTAAATCATGCTTCAGTAAGTGTAAATTGTTTGTGTTCATTCAAGGACATGCTATCATGTTTCATACTTCTATTACTATGATAAGAGAAAAACAGCAAGACATGAAGTACCACTGAAGCTGCGAGTATTAATGGTTGAATCAGACAAAGTAACTATTCATCTCAACTCATCTAAACTCGGGCCCTGTCCACAGTTGCCTGACAATAGTTACTGACTTTTAAAGAGCACCTTGCCACCTTTTAGTAGCAAAAACATTTACATTTTTTTTTTATTGAATACATTAAATGACAAAAGTTTGATTAGTAATGTCTTACTTCTTTTTTTCATAAGGAAAACAACTGTTATTCTTTTTTATTGCAACAGTAAATATTGTTATAACAAAAGGACAAAATGAATGATCTACAATGTTACTGTCCTTGAAAACCCCATAAATCAAGCTCCTGCAAATAAACATTGCACACTTTTATTGCAAGTATCAAAGTCAAAGTCATATAAGTCCTTTTTTCCTGTGGCAGGTTAGATTGCACCTATCCCCATTTCAAGAGCCTTTAAAGGGATGTAGTAACTTTGTTGACATAGTGCAAAAAGTGACGAGTGGTTGATACAAAATTGCTGTTATCTGATATGTCCACTGGGTGTTGTGTGAAAATTTCAAGTTAAATGGACGTTATATGGCCGAGTAATGAGCAAAAACGCAAAGTGATATTCACTAACTCATTGCACTTACTTTGTACACGGTTTTCGCGGTCTAGTGGATTTATAATTTAACATCTGAACACTTCAATTGTAAATATCTTTTTAACGAAAAGGAATTTTTAAAAACCGAAACCTGTCCCATGGTTTTATTGCTGATACGAATACAACAAGATATAAGGCAACCGCTCGAATTCCAATTGGTTTTTGAGGATTTGGACAATGTTACTCCCTTTAAACTACACATCTATATTTAAGCTTTCACTTGTGAGCTACTTTGATGCCCCAATAGGATTGATGGTTTAGTCCAAAAAATGTCATGATTTTTATGACATGGTTTTCCCTGAAAATGACATGATTTTTGCCTGAATGTGTCATGACTCTGCCCAAATATGACATAACTTTGCCACAAGTGTTGTTTTTTGTCTTGTATTTTTATTTATTTATTTTTTTTGGGGGGGAGGGGTGGGGGCTGCAGCTACAGCCCCCAATCCCCAACCTGGTATGCCTATGTGAATAGGGAGCAAGGGTATGTGAAAAGGTAAAGGATAATTATACAAAGTGTGTCTTTTTTATGTGGATATAATATTAGCAATATATAGCAAGTGCTAAGAATCTGCCCAACCATCTCCCTTTTTATTGATTATGAGTGTGTGGAGGGGGGGGGGGGGGGGGGGGAGACAGGGGGCAAGAAAAAACAAAAGGAATTTAGTCATAGATAGCCATGCAAGACTGTCTTTGAGCATGGTATGAGATTTCCACCGAGTACATAATAAGCAAGAAGCTTTAGTATCCGGCACTGCCCCCTTTTGTAACAGGGGAGGGGGCAAGGGACAAGATTGGGGGGTGGGGGGGGGGGGGGTGGGGAGGGATGGGAGATGAGAGGGGTATGAAGCAGGCACAAAGAAAAAACAAAAGGAATATATAGTCATAGATAGCCAAGCAAGACTGTCTTTGAGCATGGTGTGAGATTTCCACTGAGTAAATAATAAGAGGAGGAGCTTTTGAATCCGGCAGTATCGTATAGCCCATTAGTACTCATGAAGGGTAATCGGGAAGCCTAGGGGCTAATCTTCAAGAATTTTGGTTGTGGTGCGCAGCCCCCAAGATTGCGATGAGGATGGCTCTGTTACATTCTGCGGGGGCCCATGCATTCATGCACCTTGTCTTGACAAGTTAACCTATTGCCTATTGGAACCTGGTGGATCCTGTATTAACTCTATGGGGATTGCAAAATCTAGTAGAGAACAGGTTAAGAAAGGGTGTATTTAATGTTTCCAAATGTTTGAATGAAATGAAAGTGAGGACATTTTACAGAAAACTAATTTTGGGAAGAAAAAACAAATCAGATTTTAGGAAAGAGAATCAGTTACGTTCAAGATGGCCTTGAGCATTAAATAGTTAATTGTTGCAAATTGTCTTTTAATTTGGTGCATTCAATGACTGGTGTCAGTTGGTGTAAATTAGGAGTGAAAATAAGCTAAAATTGACCTATTTGGTAATATTGATAATTTGAGAATTCCAGTCAGCGCTACTTTAGAACTTGTGCACACAGTGTTTATAGACTCCCTCACTTCCTACCGAGCACACCTTTAATACACCTGGGCTGGGACAAAGTGCAGTCTTTTCAAATAATTATTTTCTAATTCCATTTTCTGTTTATCTAGCGTCCCATCACTTAAATTGATTCCTTATCTTTGATTCAAATCTAAACCGTTTATTTACTCGTGTGAGCATGGAGAATTCCCACAAATATCTAATGAATATAAAGGTGTGATCGTTTGAATGAGATAATAATGGAAGTGCTTTACCTTTCACGTAACAATCAACAATTATTGATTAAGTTTGCCGATTCTTGTTGTGATACAGGTAGTACAAATTTTGCTTGTTATAGAATATGAGATATACCGATAGTGATACAAATGTAGTTATTACACAAATATCTTTGTTCAGGTACAATGTGCAAGCAAATTGCAGTGTACTGTTGCAAATTATCTGTAAAATGCAGATTGCCGCTATCCCAACTTAACAAAAGAACCCAACTAATGTTGGTTATAAATGTTCATTACAATAATTTGTTTACGAGATATCTACATTGGCTTGACATTTTCTTTACATCATTGTAAACACAAACATACAGTACATTATATTTGATTGACTCTGTCCTTTAAAAATTTGGCTCTGTCCTCAAAAAGAGCAATCAAAACCATAACAACAACAACAATGAAAAACAGGTAAGTAGGTCTGCAGTAGTCTGGTGGCATTTTCCCTTTTCAGCATCTAAATTACAGCCAATCTTGGAAAGTACATTTTAGATTGTCCGGGAGGGTCGCCAGCCATTCTTTCAATCCACCTCCAATTAATGTGTCCCCGCCCACTCTGCGTGTGCAGCGAAAAATCAACCGAAATCAAACGGGGCATCTTTGCATTATTGTAGTCAGCTACTCAGCAACATATCACATGTAATGTACATTGTACCTGTACCATGTACTGCCAATATTGAGAAAGACAATTTCAAATCCTTGCATGCTTGCATTTTTTTCCTTCAATTAATTTCTTCCTTGCGTAATATTTATTATACCTTATCTGTATTGACGTGCATTATGAAGGGGGTGGAGATGTAGATCTGATATTGTAAATACGATGACGCTTTAAAGCTAAATTTCAGCTTTTGGAAATCACAAAGGATACGGTGTGATTTTAGAGTACTACACAATCATATCTATGAACTCTGATCACACATCATAGGTTTATGTACTAGTGCAGATGAAATCAATATTGCATCAAACCCGAAATCTGGACTTGAATCAGCATTTCCGTTTGGCATGAAGGGATTTGAGATACAATACAATATATAGTAACATGAATACTGATGATGTTTGTATTTCTATTTTTCCTCTCCAGTATTTTATTATGACAAGCAGAAAATAATCTGAACTGCCAGTTCATCACATGTATGGTGTTGATGTTTTGTGCCCATACATGATAAATGTGATTTAGAAGGATTGCTGTGATAGATTCAAAGGACATTTAATGATTTTAGTGGATTTCCCAAATTAGAATTGGGATTTAAAATGTGGTTAACCTGTTCCCTAGTACTAGATTTTGCGATTCCCATTGAGTTGATTTCCTTGTGGCCCAGTTGGGCAAGTAAAAACAAGATTTTTCATCTTCTACTGGCCGAAACCTAAATCTGGTAGCCCCAAACAAAGGAAAACATGACAAATTCTGTTACATTTGCTTGCCCGAACGGGCCAGTAGAATAGGATCAATGAAATTTGGTGGCCCAAAGCTAATTTTTAGTGGCCCAAGGCTAATTTTTAGTGGCCCAAAGCTAATTTTTAGTGGCCCCGGGCTAATTTCGAGCATGATTTAGGGCTTGCCAGGAGGCGAGAGCTTGATCATGGACCATGACCATCCCTAGTTCCACTGATCTCTAGATATGCTTACAGGGTAATCTGTTAAATGGTTAAATGAGTTAGGGAGGTATATGTGGGCTCTGCTTCATTCTTTTGATTATCATGCTATTCTATATAGCATATATTGATATCGATGAATTAAAGCCAATGATGCTAATTTCATGGTAATAGTTCTAAGCCAATGATACTAATTTCATTAATACATGTAGTTCTAAGGCAATGATGCCAATTTCCATGGTTAATATTGCTGGTCCGTAATCAAGTTCATGGGCCTATGTTCCTGTAGACAATTGGTAAAAATGTTAAATGTCAGACTATATCCTATTTAGGGTGGCCCAAAAAAAACCGGAACGGGGCACTTCCCAAAATATAGTACCAAAATGTTTATGTCCATCGGATAGGGTGTCTTTTCAAATGAACAACGATACCAAGAACAGTCAATTTGGTCGTGTAGTTTTTGTTTTAGGGCACTGTGAGTGACACCATGTCAGGTTCTCTTTTTTGTCAATTTTTACCGAGCCAGTGCTTGATAAATCGCACTCCCTGCCCGTAATACCATTCAACGGCCATGCCCATTCTCTCGGCACACGGCTGAGTGCACACTAACAATGGCGCACATTGTTCAACGTTATGAAAGGCGATACATGCGATTTATCAAGCAATTGGCTCGGTAAAAATTGACAAAAAAGAGAACCTGACATGGTGTCACTCACAGCGCCCTAAAACAAAAACTACACGACCAAATTGACTGTTCTTGGTATCGTTTTTTGGAAAATACACCCTATCCGATGGACATACTCATTTTGTTACTATATTTTGGGAAGTGCCCCGTTCCGTTTTTTTTAGGCCACCCTGTATAGCTGAGCAATATTGTAAGTAGCACTGTAGAGGTTAATCCATATTTTCTGGGCTCTGTACACATGACCTACTTAGGATAAAGCAAACAAAATTATGCATATTTTCAATCAGTAGGAAAGTATATATATCATTGTGTAGAAAGATTTGCATCGTGCAGGCTTTGCAATAGGTAGGATCCCGATTTCGAAACCAGTGTACATAGTATGTAAAGCGCTTAGGGAGACGATTCATATTAGTGGCTATAAA
The DNA here is from genome assembly GCA_037951105.1 of Echinarachnius parma. Lineage (NCBI taxonomy): Eukaryota > Metazoa > Echinodermata > Echinoidea > Clypeasteroida > Echinarachniidae > Echinarachnius > Echinarachnius parma. The sequence goes on from JBAMJV010003203.1 coordinate 112,082, forward strand.
AAAACACAAATATTATTTTTAAAATTATTAAATATTATGCCCATTAGTTTTTATCCTTTTAGCGTGATAATTTACCCACCATTGCTGCTCTCTACCGAGGTGTGGTGTATAAATCGGGACTTGGTAGGACTGGCCAGCAAGTCAAGAAAGTTAATTTCTAGCATTGACCTACTTACTGTAGGTATTTGCAAGATGAAACTAAGAAACCCTTTGCATGTGGTGGGCTCTCTTTCCTCCATAAATGTCTCGGTCACTTAGCTCAGGACCTGTCACTTAGCTCAGGACCTGTCGGATAAACAGAAACTATACCCATGTTGAAAGATGTTGGGTCCCCGAACTGGAGGAGGAAAACCAGACCCGTCTTTTGTTTGTATTCTGTCCTCGTCGTGTTTGTCTTTCAGTCCTCTTGTATGTTTGTAATAATTTCCGTCCACCTCCCTGTGTGTGTCTATCAGAATTTTGTCTGTTTGTGTGTCTTTCAGTATCTTTGTCTGTTTGACTGTCTGTCCTTTCATCATTTATGTCTTTTAAAAGTTTTTGTCTGTTGACACTTGTCTTTTTGAACTTTTTTTCTGTTGAGACATATATGTTCCTCTTTGCTTATCGTTTAGTATTTTGTCTGTTTGAATTTGGTTTGTCTTTCTGTCTGTTTGGATATTTATTTCTGTCCATCTCTGCCTGTCTTTGGTGTTTTGTCTGACATATACTCCCTATGTCGTCTGCCTTTTGGTATTCAATATGTTTGTTTGAGTTTCTATCCTCTCATCATTTGTCTTTCAATTTCTTATCTGATTTAGTTTGTGTATCATGTCTTCCAGAACTATCTGTCAGGATTTTATGCTTAGAAATTAAATGGAGTCACTATTTTTATGAAATTTTACAATGTACCAATTTGTGTGGTTATCCCTTTCTGTGTTCATCTTTCTATCTATATGTTTGTCCTTCCTTCCCTCTGTGCTGGACAAGCAATATTTTTGTCTGTTTGTGTTTCTGACCCTTGCACGTAAGTATGTCCCTTTCTGTGTTACTTGGTCTGTCTTTTTGTGTGTTTGTACCTCTTTTTCTGTCCCACCCCTCTGTATTTTGTCAAGTGGTATTTCTGTCCGTTTGTATTTCAGTCTCTTGACTGTTTGAGTATGTTTTCTGTGCCCCCCACCTTGGTGTTTTCTGTATGTCCCTTTCTGTGTTTGGTTTTCACTCTTTTTGTGTGTTTGTGCTTCTTTTTCTGTCCCCCCCCCCCCCCCCACCCCTCTGTATAATTTGTCAAGTGGTAGTTCGGTCTGTTTGTATTTCAGTCTCTTGACTGTTTGAGTATGTTTTTTGTGCCCTTCCACCTTGGTGTTTTCTGTATGTCCATTTCTGTGTTTGGTTTTCACTCTTTTTGTGTGTTTGTGCTTCTTTTTCTGTCCCCCCCCCCCCCCCCCCCCCCCCACCCCTCTGTATAATTTGTCAAGTGGTAGTTCGGTCTGTTTGTATTTCAGTCTCTTGACTGTTTGAGTATGTTTTTTGTGCCCTTCCACCTTGGTGTTTTCTGTATGTCCCTTTCTGTGTTTGGTTTTCACTCTTTTTGTGTGTTTGTGCTTCTTTTTCTGTCCCCCCCCCCCCCCCTCTGTATAATTTGTCAAGTGGTAGTTTGGTCTGTTTGTATTTTAGTCTCTTGACTGTTTGAGTATGTTTTTTGTGCCCCCCCCCCCCCCCCCACTCACTGTGTTTTCTTTTGGTATTTTGTCCATTTGTCTTCCAATCCTCTACTTGTTTGTCTTGTGGTGCTCCTTATGTTTGTATTCCTGCAGTCTGTATGTCAACAGCCTCTTTTGGCTGGCTGAAAAATGAAATGGAAGACAAAATATTGACCCCCTCACCCACCCAGCTCCTTTTTAACCCATTTGCAACTAGATATCATGTATAAAATATATTCTATGCATCATAATAAAGTACGTTGCTGAGCTAGAAGTAGAAATTATGATTTCTCCTTTGTTGCACTTGTAAATAAAATCAACATTGATCAAGTTTTGGTAGCCTGAAATAGGAGGTTGGTTGTCCTGATGACATTTAAGAAAAGCAATTACAATGTATGAATCTGTTGTGTTTGTTTTTTGCACAGTGGATCAGTAATATCTGGGAAGTTACAGGTTAAAACACCTTTTGGTAAGAATAATGCCTGGGTGATTCACTTGACCATCATTTGACCACCAAATGGATTTGGATTTTTTAAGCATGTCATTCACCTTGGTATAGAGGTCTTTTTAAAGTCATAAACTGTAGGCTGGAGGGAGGGGGGGGGGGGGGTGGGGGGGGGGGGGGCAGGGGATAGGGGGGGGGGCAGCATCCCCCCCCCTCCTGAATGTTCTGATAATTGCTATATTTGGGCCAAAAGCACCTCAAATTTGGACAATACCATGTGTCATTTTCCAGTCAAAATCATATTATATTCGTGCAATAATCACCAACCTTTGGGCAAAATCATGCCATATTCTGGCAGACGTTTTCAGGCAGCTTAGTGGCTACGACCCTTTGTTTGGCTTGTCAGGTAAAAAAAGGGGGAGGGTGGTATTCGGGCAACAGACCTCTGGCCCACTCCCTCCCCCCTCGCCCTCCCCCCTCCGACAATTAAACAATGAGCCTGTACTCTTATGAATAAACTTAAATTGATAGAAATAGTTTTTATACTGATAAGGCTTGGGAGACAGTTTTGGTTTTGTGTCCACTTAGTTT
>JBAMJV010003204.1:0-84425 GCA_037951105.1 Echinarachnius parma
CCCCCCCCCCCCTCCCCGTGCCTAATTAAGAAAAAAACAATAGAAAACATAAGGGGACATTTTTTGAAAAACAAACAAATACGTAAGGTGTGCCCCCCCCCCCCCCCCAATAATTTTGCGTGCCCCCTCCCCCCCCCCCCCTCCCAATCAGTCCGACCACGCTACGCCCACTGCATAAGGTACATTCAACATACATATAACATCTATAATTATGCACAAAAACTGATCATGCACATTAAACACTATTACAATAATCTTAGAAATTATTAAAAATGATGAAGAAGCACTATTATACAGCATTATATACTAACGTTCAGTGTACACGTCCTCGAATTGACAACATAATTATATTGACAACATCTATTGAGAACATCTATCTCTATCTAAAATAATTTCAGTTCAGATATTATCTGAAATGAAATGAAATTTATTTACAAAACCGACAACGATATCGTTTACCGAATATAACATTGATCACATCATTACAATTTATATAATAATTATTATTGTTGGGTAAAAAGGAAACAGGAATAGCAAAGCCTGCCCAGTCCTTACAAAAATATCACAACAAGATTTCAAGCATTTTTGTTGTTGTAATTTACAACATATATAATTATATTTACATAAGTGATGATTCGAATATAATTATATCCACAGGGTTTTTAACCCCCCCCCCCCCCCCCCCCCCCCCCCCCACTCCGGACCGAGGCCGGGGGTCGGAGGGGACCGCATGCGTGTTCCCGTAAATCTCCGGTAAATTAGGGGTACTTTTCGCGCGACAAAAATCTGGCCCGAGAATTGTAAAAAAGGGGGGTGTATTTGACTTTTCACCCCGGAGATTTCTTTTAAAAAGGGGGGTGTTTTTTTTCCCTCTCCCTCTTTGGACTCATGAGAAATTTAAATTTATTGATTAAATCCCGGGATCAAATTCCTGAAATTCCTGCTAGCTCACCTGAGATATGAGTGGGGGGGGGGGGGGGGGGGGGGGGGGGGGGGGGGTGGGGGAGGGGGTAGGCCTACATTGAGCAGTGTTCCGGATTTAGGGGCGGGTCTCCAAGGCAGGAACTTGCTATGCGAAAAGCAGCGAAAGGGGGGGGGCGGGGGTTCAGAAATGTTGGCAGGCCTGAGATAGGGGGTGGCTTTCAAAGGAAGGGAACGAGCATATACGCGATATACTGATGTGGGGGGGGGGGTGGGGGGGGGTATGCCGAATCAGATGATTACTCTCCATCCCCATGAGATATCTTTTTAATGGTTCCGGAAACTGTTACGAGAGTAATATATCGTTCAGATCTATCAGAATCCCTCTCCAAATTAGATATAGGCCTACCTGCCGCGGAAACAAGTTTACCAACTGCAGGTTTTTTTGGGCTGGCTTATAAATTGACTTTGTTTGAACCTAAATAATAATCAGTAACATCATGAGGCAAATTATGATGTATCATCATGTCATAACACTATTACAGATCCAATAGCAAATTAACAATTTCTTAAAAACTTATGATCTAGGAAATTACGAAATAAAGTGGTAGTATATTATGTTCCAGGCCCTTTGAAACAGATTGCACGTTTTACTGTCGTTTGCGACAAAAATACAGATTTGATAGATCATGAATGGTATACATACTTGGACTTCCAGACCATATACGCGGATGAATAAGATTATTATAATTGAAGAGCTTAGTTCCAAAAGGCACTAAATTCACTTTCCATAACGATATCGGTAGGCCTACATTTAAAAAGTTATACGTCACGGTATAGCTATCTAGAAATATTTTTTTAAAGGACAAATTACACAATCAAAATCAAAATTTGGAAAGTTCCATTTGTATATTCCCATATAGGCATGTGTATATATATACAAAGTTGGACAAAGCCAAACCTATTTTTCTCTGGAGTTTAAAAAATGCATTCAGCATCCTTTCTCTTCATTCATACACTTTTATAAAATGGGTATGAAAGAATCCCTGCATTCTGATTGGTCAATTAGCGCGTAAAGGTTTTTACTGATGCATTTTCACTGATGCATGGCTCACTTTATTTTGATTTTCGCATTTGTTTGCGCCCATTTTATAAAACAAATGCTGCACACGCATATTTCGTGGATCGGTAAGTATTTTCTGCACTCTTTTAACTTTGGAAATTGTCTAAAACCCACTCGCTGCGCTCGTGGGTTTAAAGGGATAGTTGAGTCTTGGTAAAGAGAGGAGATTTGGTCAAAATTTTAGTAACCAAAACGTGCATCATTACATTACAAACTAACAGTTATAACTCCACCATGCTCGAAAGGAATACCAAATTACAAATGACCAAGTAAAAAGCCTGTTATCATTCAAAAAGAGCTGTTAAAACTCAAGAGGGCGCTCTCTCAGAACTCATTGGTTTCATCCATTTTAGATAAAATATTGTGCATGTGATGTTTTGTTGAAATAGTGATTCGATAGAGACATAATCAACAACTATTTTAAAACCTCTCTTGTAAATTTTTGAAAAGAGGAATCATTTAAAATTTTGTTTTAATGGCTGGTTCAAAATTCTCTAAAAATTGTGGGGCCCCACATTTATTACAAATGATTATGTTTATGGATATTTCAGCCATTTCTGAACCGATTTTGATCAAATAAAGTTTATTCTGTCATTAGAATATTATGCTCTTTCAAATTTGACACTCAGTTTTTCATTATCTCACAAAAAATGTATTTTGTGTAGCGCCCTCTCTACCGAAACTCAACTATCCCTTTAGTTTAAACCATTCCAACCGATCCACTCAAGCCTGTGCATCATTACTTTTTGTATAATAATTGTGAAATGTTTCTAGGTACAAATTATCTACTTCTAAATTACTAAATATGATTCCCATGATTTTCCTCATTTCCAAAAAGGATACGGGTGGGGAAAAAAAACAGCATAGACCCTATGGCTATGCATCGATATGGCTATGCTATGCCGTTCTGTGAGGTTTTTTGTGTGGATCGTATTGCCAATTTGGTGCAAGATATTGCCCTATTTCATAGCGATCTGTTATATCAAATATTATATTACACCTAAAAAATGCCTTTTCCTGAAATAATATTTGATTTTATAATTTATTTATTTATAAGCAATCGAAACATTATTATAAAATGTTTTTAAATAAAAAACATTTCGATTTTAAATAAAAGGTACAAGGTCATTTAATTGACCTTCTGTTTACACAATTTCCGGTGCAGGTTGAACAAAAGGCTTCTTTCATGATTGTAAGTGTTTGGAAAATGCGCTTTTTACCATTAATTTTAAAGAATTGTTTGATGAAAATTCCACATTAAGTAATGTATAAGTATGTGTGAGTGTACGATGAGTTTGAAGGAAATGCTTCCACATAAACTACATATTTTTCTCATTTTTGAAATCGTAAATCCGCTCTCGCTCCGACTCGATACGCGAATGCACTGCGCTGCAACTTGCGAGCAGCTATGTGCAGACTGCAGAGTGCAGTGTGTCGCTGTGACTGTGTAGTTAGGCATCACCAAATGAAAATGAAAATTGCGCGAAATTAATGCAAATTATATTCTATGAGTCGGGACTGACCTGATGTAGATCATTATGCCCTTTAAAATCCAAACAAATACTGATATTTTTCCAAAATATGGTATTTTACCCATTTGTTGTGTCACAATTTTCGCCATTCACTTAATGGCGCGCTGCGAGCTTACCTTTCGTGTGCCCGACCGATGTCGCTCGCTTGGTCTCTGGCTCGCACGCGGCGTGCGCTCCCACTATCTCTGCACGCAATTTGAATACCCGCTCGCGCGACAGCACACGCGGCGGGCGCGGCGCGCCGGCGACGACGGCTAAAATCACCGAATCGAAGCCCCAAAAGCCCCTGTTCGAGCATCAAAATGATTATGTGAGACTGCTTGAGGCGGACAAATCTTCCGAGAATATATCGTAAAAACACCTGAATCATCCAAAAATGTAAGTTTCCAAAGTGCACCCTACTTCCGATTGCTCGAAAATTTGAGATTTCAACAAAGTTCACTGCGAAAATGCGGCAAAAAATGACTTACGGAGGTTGAAATTGGTCGAGTTTCTCGATTCAAAACACGAACCGGATCTATAATCATCGCAAGCATCTCTTGTGTATACTTCACATGCATATTACGTGTTTCAATCAGCTGTTTGACCGCATTACATTTGGAAAAATAGTATATCCCTCCACCCTTGCAATAGCAAAGTTGCATTGCCCACAGCCAAACATCGCGCAAACTACGTGTGCAAAAATATGGCCCATGCGCGCACGCCATGTAACGCCGAATGACGATGCCTAGTGTAGTGTGTATGAACAATGTATGATTGAGTGACCTACACATCGGCACCATATTTGCGACAGTTTGAGACTTTAAAAATCATCACAATTTTATAAAACTGTACTCACATTTTAAGAAAATAGTGCAGATTCAGATGCGGTTATCAGATTTGCAATTTATATTTTTTATTTTGAAATATCGTCTTCGAACTTACTAAACTTGCGGCGTTGCGCTTGCGCGTTGTTTTTTTCGCTGCACGAGATCGCAGTGTTCATTGAAACCGGCACACCTCTAGCACTCCCATTGACAATGGTCCATGCCATAACTCACAATTTCTAGTGCGATGTTGGCATCATTTCACAAATTTACTCGTGGATGAGTACGACTACGGCTACGCATCATTTCTCCCCAAACTTCGGCCTGTTCAGTTTGTAAGATTAGCGTGCACTAGTATGATGCGGTGTCCGAATATGGCCCCCCTAATGTTTAACAACCGATATCTGACAAAATATCTTTGAAGAAGCCACAAAATTCGTCAAGAATGAACTTCAAATGAAGATGAAAACAATGCCATACCTTATTTGCCGACTGCGATCGTAATTATCCCGTAATGGCGATTTGCATTTCACTTCGCCAAAAAATCACATTGAAAGAGGGTGCCGTTATATGGCCCCCCCTTTTAAAAGTCCGTTTTCTTTGATAAATGATAAGAAAAAGTGCCATCAAAGTGTTCTTAAAATCTTCAAGATTACATTTATCCACAAAATATTTGTATAAACGTGACAAATCTGCCGAATCTGAGCCGATTCTGAAATGATGTCAATTATTCCCCTGTGCAAGAAAATTTCCCATTCATTTGTACACACTTGACTTTTAGCGCGCAGAAGATGGTTTTTGCTTGCGCGATGAGTCTTATTGCGCTTAACTACAAAGGAAAATAGATAAGCAAAAGAAGTTCACTGCGCGGAATTATCTGTGTTAATGCGCTTGTACAGGGGGGCCATATTACAGCATGGGCCATATTTGGTAGCCTGATCATACTAGTATCATAATAATGATGCACGATTTTTCACATCACGCGCAAACACTATACGCAGGGTGCCGGTTTCAAAAAGCAGTACCGATGTGTAACCTGTAGTGTAGAACACTTACCAAGTCCAAGACCAAGCTGCGATGTGTTGTGGTGACTTTACCCGAGTCTCGACTTGACTCTTGTGAACATAAATGCAAATGTGATCCAACTGTCTGTGTACGTCAGTCTGTGAATGTGATTGTGAAATGTGTTACTATTAGTGTTACACTGTTACTACAGTACTACTAGTTTCAGAAACTTAGTAATAATTCAATCTATCGGACCATCCGATTAACGATTAAAAGTCTAGTCTCTAGACGGTGACCTTTCCTGAGCTGTGCCGATTGTGGCCAATGTGGGTGAGTGTCTGGGCACCGTAGCGCAGGTCTGCTGCAGTGCGAAGAGTTACCGAGTATCGAGTCAAACATTTTAAAAACTCATATTGATATAATTGATACACTTAAAATGGAAGATGTGAAACTCAACACATAAATCTGCATGCGCATGCATTGGCGTCCATCGCATTACCATTGCCTTGTAACTAAATGGAAATGGGATCAATGCATTCGTCTTACTCTTGGCTTACCGAGCTGAGTGATAAGATGGAGCAAATTAACTACACCTTGCCATCATAGGCTAAGTTTGATTTGTTTAAGTTTCTGTTTTATAATTGTATATTTTTGTAACCCCTGTTGAAATGTAAAAAAAAACAACACTTCATTTGCTTGTAAAAATATCCCTGAACAAATTGCAATGGCAGCAGCTCGCAAAATGATGTCATTGTCAATCACAAATGAAATGCATGATTCTAAACACAGTTCAAACTGTTAATGTTATAACTTTTCTGTTGCTCTAAATTTTTTTCTTTTTTTTTTGTTTCTCATAATGATTCCTCTCATTCACATTCTTTAATTAGCAGACAAAAGATTTTGAGGGTGAAATTCCATTTGTATAGAATTACAAAAAAATAAAGAAATTTAAATGACTCCCGCCTTATTTTTTAAATGTTCACAGGTTGACTGAATGTGAGTTAAAATCAACAAAGCAGAGGTGCAATAGAGAGGATTCCCCCCCCCCCCTTTTTTTTCTTGTTCAAGGTTATGCACAGAAAACGGGGCAAGACGGGATACCAATAAGTTATATTTTTGTTGTTGTTCTAAAACCTTTTCTTTGAATATCTTGTTCTCACACAGAGAGAAACGAGAGAGAGGAGGTCCCTATTTGTCTTTGAGAAGCTGTCCACAGTAAACTGGGCAAGGTGGAAGGCCCGGCTCCAAGAAGTGATGTTTCTTTTGACTTTCTAGAGATAGCTATTATAACTTTCTTTTATAATCTTGTTCTTGCACTTTGTAGGTTTATTGCATGTGAACAGATAAAACAGAGGAGAGAAATGAGAGAGAGGAGGTCCCTTTTTGTCTTTGAGAGGCTGTCCACAATAACTGGGCAAGGTGGAAGACACTTTGATAGTTTTCAAGCTTCTAGTTAATCTGTTCTCCACAGAATGATCGTACTGTGCCTGTGAGTGAAGATAGTGTAATTAAACATTCAATAACATCTTGTTTTTCTGTTTTCTCACAGGTTTATTGCATGTGAACAGATATAACAGAGGAGAGAAACGAGAGAGAGGAGGTCCCTTTTTGTCTTTAGGAGGCTGTCCACAGTAAACTGGGCAAGGTGGAAGGCCCGGCACCAAGAAGTGGTGCTTCTCGAGCTCTCCCTCTTGGCAGGACGCAAGAGACACCACAGCAAAATTACCCAAGGTGAGAACAGAAACATTATTCAATAATAATAATAATAATTAAAAAAAGTAATGAAAAAGTTCTTCTATGGTGCATAACACGCCAATATTGGCTATGCACAGATTAAAGGGATCTAGTAACTTTGTTGACATGTACAAAAAGTGGCAATAATGACCTTGTAATTAGCGAAAATGCTAAGTCATATTCGCTTGTAACTGATTGCACTAACGTTGTACACAGTTATAGTTATCCTATTATTGTATAGATAATTATGAATCTGAACACTTCAATCATACATACCTTACTGTGTTACATACATATCAGTATTTTAATACATAATGGAAGGGAAATTGCAAAAACTGAAAGCTGTTACTGCCACGTTTATATTGGTAATACAAATACAACATCTGAAAACTACAAGAGTTCCAAGTAAGTTTTGAGGATTTTTGACAATGTTACTAGATCTCTTTAAATAACATTCTCAAAATCTTCAAATCTTACTTGGAACTCTAGCGGTTCTCTCATACCTTGTTGTCTTCGTATTACCAATAGAAGAATGGGACAGGTTTTGTTTGTTTTTAATGTCCCTTTTGTTTAAGTTTTTTGCAATTGAAGTGTCCGGATTTTAATCTATCCACTGAATAGTGAAAACCGTTTACAAAGTCAGTGCAATGAGTCAGTGTATATCACTTAGCATTTTTTCGTCATTACTTGGCAATATAACATCCATCTAAAGTGAAATTTGTACACATTACTCAGTGGACATATAAGATCACAACAATATGCATTGTATCAACCATTTATCAATTTGCACATGTCAACAAAGTTACTAGATTACGGTTACTAGATTATGAAGGGAAAAGTATATAGACGCGGATAGTATGAATGCAGGAGGCAGATTAGAAACGGGTGAAACGAAAGCCTGACACAAGTTATGGCATGAGAAAAATATAATCCGGGCTAGATTTTAGCACTTGCCCGGGGCAAGTAAAAATATATGTCGGGCAAGTAAAATTTCATAAATGGTCTAGTTTGCTTGCCCGATCGTGCAACTTAAATTTCTCTTCAACTAAAAGAACAGAACGTAGTTCCTTTCATGAAAATATCATGTAGAAGTAAGTGGGCAAGTAAATTGTCTGTTTGGGCAAGTACAATGAACATTTATGATTTTACTTGCCCAAACAGGTCAGTTGAGAAAAAAGTTAGTGTAGAGGCTTAACATAATATTGCAAAATGTAATAGTTCAATGTAATGTAATTGCTAAATGCTAAATGCTAAATTACCCAAGTTTAGAAAAGCAATTAGAATAGAGTCTGTGTAGAGTCATGTTATAGAGCATAACATTGAAAAGTGATAGTAAACTGTTCAATGTATGCATGTGCATACATGGTATGTGGTATTTGCCACGGAAACGAGTGACATCTAGACATTACCAGATGCATAGTATTAATACATGAATAAGATGTTTTACAAGAAAGAATGCACTGCATGATCTTGGTTTCATCAATTCATATTGTTTACCACGATAAGTAATAACCTCCTAGGCAGGGCTTGACACTAGCACTTGCCCGCTTGCCCGGGGCAAGTAAAAATTGATGTGGGGCAAGTAAAAATTGATGTCGGGCAAGTACAATTTTTTATAAATTGTGTTGTTTGCTTGCCTGATCGGGTAACAAAATAACTGTTCACTACAAGAGAACAATGTCATTTCATATCTTGAAGTAAGAGGGCATGTACATTTTATTTTGGGGCAAGTTAAATGTCTAAATTGATGATGCTACAGTTCAGATAACAGTTGCGAGTTTGGAGGCTTGCCCTAGCAGTATGAGCAAGATGTACACTTTTTTGTATGTCATGCATGCGGTAGTCTTCATTGAGACAACTGTATGAGGAATACAAGATGTACAGTATACAAACATGTACATAATTCATGCATGATTGACAAAAATGGGGGGGGGGGGGGGTATGCATTGAATTTGCATTGCCATGGTTTCAGATATAATTTACCATGTTGTCAGTAACCATAAGTATAAAACCTCTCTTGAAGTAAGATGACTGCCATAGTACATGTACATACATGTATGTGTGTGTGTGTGTGTGTGTGCATGACATAAATGTTGTGTGTGTGCATGTCATATGTCATGTATATGTGGGATACATGAATTTTAGATGCATTTTATTTGTGTTTGATTCACATTTGTTCATGTACAAATTTATGTCAGGCAAGTAAAATTTCATAGATGGTCTAGTTTGGGCGACTGTTCAACTGTGAAAGAAAAGTGTATTCCTTACTGGTAAATCTCATCTAGAAACAAGCAAGACATTTGCCAAGCAAATTAAACTATCTAGCGCTATAAATGTTGATATTGTTGCACACTGCTTTATTTTGGGCATGTCAATTTTTTTTGTTCGGGCAAGTAAAATTAGAAAAATCATGATTCGACTTGCTGGAATGGGCAAGTAGAAAAAAAAGTTAGTTTGGAGGCTTGACAATAATCAAATGTATGTATGTATTCATGACATTGATAGCCACCATAGAAACAAGTGCTGAGCTTTCTAGTGCATGCATTCGCCTACATGTACATGTAGTGACATATTATAATTTGAGTAGAATGACTCATGTTCTCTGCATATCTTGAAGTTGAACTATTTTTGACACTGACTTTGTGACACTGTTTGACGTTTGATTTTTCTTCATGAATTGAACAGAGTAAATGTCTGATACAACCAAGCCTCCACACTAAATTTTTTCCCGAGTTGCCCGTTTGGGCAAGTAAAATCATAACTTTTAAAATTTTACTTGCCCGAACAGAAAGTTTACTTGCCCCCTAACTTCTATAAGAAATTTAAACGTAAGGAATTCCATTATTCTCTCATAGTTGACCAATAATTTAGTTGCCCAATCGGGCAACCAAACTTGGGTATTTATGTTATTTTACTTGCCCCACCCAAATGTGTACTTGCCCTTGGCAAGAGGGCTAGTGTCGAGCAATAAACTTCTGCATGTTTAAGGAATAATTAATTATGGCAAAAATGTATCAAAATGGAACATGTATTTCAGAGGAAATTTTTAATATCTGACTTCAATTATCTTCTTTGGAGAAAAAGAGGCTGCCAACTTGCCCACATGCAGTGCATTACGTGAAGTACAGGCATTGAAACCAACATAATTAATAAGACACTCAATAGTTTTCCAATGAAACAGAATTCACAATTTCTTGAAGGACACATTATTTATCAGGGAAAAATTTCCATCCTCAAATTTGATTAGCGATTTCAACCGATGGATAATTATTTCAAATGAAATTCTGTACACTTTTATGGAAGAAAACTGCTACACAAAAGATATTTTGTATAGCAATCATGCAAAAATGCATAGCAAATTGCGATGCGATACCAGGAAAATTATTCCCTGTTTATTATAATATAGTATGCTACATGAGCGTATGCCTCATTTCCTTTCATTTAATTTGCATAGATGTACATGTAGATCACGTACACAGAAAAGGCCTTAACCGGGTGTTGTTTGGTAACCAAACCATGTAAATTACTCTGGGCATATGAATAACAATTTAATCTCCACACTGCCAAATTTGCATAATTAACGGCATTGAAATATGTACAGCATGCATGCAAGTATTATAACAATTTTCATGTATAAAGTGCCATCCACGTATGGTGTACAAGCAGTCAAGCACCCTTGAATGTTACATGAATTGCATACATGTGCAAGTCTTTGACTTTGGCTTCTAGTGGCTTCTAGCGGCTCTTCCACACGAGTCGAAAATGTGTTTTTATTTTACTGGAAATAAATCATGTAATTCAATCCAATGTAATTTAATTCAGTTCAATTCGATTTACTTATAAGTAATGTACTCTCAGGTCTCTGCAATGTATTGTAAGACATACTGTACATGTACATCAAGCCACGGAAATTTTTTTTTACTGGCCTGGTCGGACAAGCAGAACAATGAATGTCAAAATTGTACTTGCCCAAACAGAAAATTACTTGCCCACTTCGTTCTAAAAGAGATTTACATCTAAGGAAGTACATTCTACTCTTGCAGTTGGGCAGAAATGTCAGTTGCCCGATCAGGCAGCAAAACTAGACCATATAATTTTTACTTGCCCGACATCAATTTTTACTTGTTCTGGGTAAGTGCTAGTGTCAAGCCCCTCTTTGTTGCACAGAGGTATAGACTGTAATTTGGGTCGCCAACATTTCACCCAGGGCTCGACACTAGCTGACTTGCCTGCTTGCCTGGGGCAAGTAAAATTGTATAAATTGTCTAGTTTGCTTGCCCGATCGGGCAACTAAATCATTGTTAAAGTTATAAACTATGAGAGAACAATGTCATTTCATACGTGTAAATCTTATGATAAGAGGGCAAGTACATTTTATATTGGGGCAAGTACATATTTAAAATGTTGCCAGTACAGACAAATTTGGGGCAAGTACATTTCAAATGTTGCCAGTACAGACAAATGTGGGGCAAGTACATTTCAAATGTTGCCAGTACAGACAAATTTGGGGCAAGTACATTTCAAATGTTGCCAGTACAGAAAAAAAAAGTTAGTGTGGAGGCTTGATTTCACCAATTTTTGAATTTTACTTGACAGACAAGGCAGAGCATTTAAATGTGTATCACTGAGTCATGGCCGGCTTTCAAAGAAATCTCATTGTCCTTGGGTTATCACGTTTACTTCCTTAGCACTGGTCATATGTACGTAACTGTGTTTATTAAATAGGAAGGAGCAAATTACTGCCAGGATAACTGGAAAACTACATGTATTTAATGTAGAACCGTTTCATTTGTAAATTGTTACATTTGTTTGTTTGACTTTGGTGTATAAATAATGTCTCATTCTTGTTGCAATTGACTGTTGTTGCTTTTCTTAAAATTATACTTAGGTTAAGTGGTATAAAAAAGGAAGTACTCAGCAAATTACTGTCTGTATTTAACTAGAATGTTTATATTTTATATTCTGTGTTTACACAATTTGTATGACTATGAACATGTAACTGATATGAAATCTGAAATATCATCATCGCCCCGTTGCAGAAAGAGATGCAATGGATTCTAAAGTTGCAATTAATTGCAATTCCAATCATGCGCTAATTTGATTGGCTGAAATGTGCATATTTTCTGACTTGCAATTAATTGCTACTTTACAATTGATTGCAAGTCTTTCTGCAACCGGGGCCCATATCTCATTGTCACATACATTGTGCATATAGTAACTGTAAGATAGCACACTACTGTCCGTATTAACTGGAAAACATGATACCCGACATTCTATGTAACTTACAACAACAAATGATAGGACATGTCATTGTTGTGTCATTATATAAAGTATTATCTCATTGTCCTTAATTGCCTTATCACATCTATTGCTTTGTGCACACTTCCTGCTACATGCATGTGCATTGATCTGCATACTTATGTACAATGTAACTTTACAAACAGGAAGTACGCAACTAACTGTCATGATAACTGGAAAACCTACCTTTGTCAATGTAGAACAACTAACATTTTATAACATCCTATGAAATGTGTCAAGTAATCTCATTAATTGCCTTTCACAGATCTCTCAAGTACACTTCCTGCTAAGGGGGCATCGACCTGCATGTATACTGTACAAATAGAAACCTGTGTCCTTTTTCCTTAATTCCCTAAGTATAACATGATCTAGTATGCTATTAACCCGTTCCCTTCGAGATTCTGAAATTCCCATAGGCTTTGTACACAACCCACCCGGTTCCCGTAAGCAACGGGTTTTAAGTGGGCATCGATTTGCATGTACAATGTAACTGTACAAATAGAAAGTAGCAATTCAATAACTCTCCTGATAACTGGAAAACCTACCAAGGCGTCGAACATTCCATGTTTACAAGATCTAATAGGCAATGTCATAGATCTATGTATAGCTACAATTTACATGTAATTCCTGCTAGGTGTAAACCACTCTGCGTACATGGTAACTGAACAATAGCATTAGCAAGTAGCATGAAACCAGGTAAGGAAATATACGGGGCTATTTTCAAAATAGCCCCCTGAAATTAGTAGGTAGCCCCTAAAATTACCATAGGTTATTATGTGAAATATTTTGTGATATCCATCATTCAGATTGAAAAAGTAGCCCCCTAAAATGAAAACTTAATTCCACATATCTGGAAATCTACATGTACATGTAGTACAGATTTGTTTTAATTAGTGTTTCAATTAAATTCTTTATCACAGATTTTACATACGTATGTAGTTTGTCTGGAGATAGGAAGTGTCATTGATTTATAACAGTTACATTGAGCTGAAATCTCATTATCAGTGGCTTATCAATATATCATGAGTACTTCCGAGAGCACTGTAATTGTGTAAATAGTTATTTAGACAGAACACTTAGTGCAAATGTCATGTCTGTGTTATGTACACACTGACCATGTTACGCTAGTTGTAAATTAAGCATTACATGTACAATACGGTACTCATTACAAGTTTCTACTAAGCATACAGTGCATGTACTATGTACATATTTATACTAGTTTTTGTATTGTTTACCAAAGTTCTCACTGAAAAAAAGAAGGTTATGTGTACATTCATGAGATACATGCGTTTCAATGCTAGAGGTACTGTCGGGTGCATTTTGAATTGAAACAGGGAAATTAAATGCAGCTTATTTATGAATGTATGACCAATGAGACCTCTTATGTACATGTAGTATGTAAGCTTACCATCTTACATGTACATTTGATGAGGTAACTTTGTACAGTTACAAGTGTACAGGTTGCCCAATTGTTTGCAAGCTGTGAAACATTATTTCCCTTCCACGAATTGTACTTGTCCTGGGCAAGTGGGCAACAGTGAAAAAAGTACACTGGCCCGGGGCGAAATAGCCCTCGAAATGCCAAAAAGAGCCCCTGAAAATCATAAGAGAGCCCCCATAAATTTAATCAAAACAAACTTATGAGTGCAGGCTGATTTCATGTGGGCGAGCTTGAAAAGTAGCCCCCTTCTGAGCAAGTGGGTTTGTAGACCCCTGGGGGGTGTGTGTTTCACCATGATCCTACATGTAAGTTGAACTTTTGGACTATGGTAAGCCATTTGTAGCTTTGCAATAAAATATATTATAAAGCAAATTTGCAAGTATTTTAGACTTTTCATGAATTTTACATCTTGAAAGAACATGAAATCACCTTGATAACATAAAATATAAATGATTAATATCAACATTTTTTGCTTTTTAAAAGGACTTATTGCAAATTTGCTTTCAAAGAAACTAATGGCTTTCCATAATTTGCAAGTCCACCTTAGAGTTATGTTCAACTTCTAAGGATCTTTGTGACCCCCCCCCCCCCCCCCCCCCTACATGTAAATGATAAAGGACAACAACACAACATCCTTGATCAGTTTTAATAATCCCCTTTGTTGGAATTTCCTGTGCACTGACAAAGAGATCCACTTTCATTGTAAGCAGTAAACAAGAACAGGCCTGCACTGTACATTGTAGAATCTGCTTTACTTATACAGTGCATCGCATGGGTAAACAAGCTACATTACATGCATAACCATTACTGGAAAGTTGGATGCAAACTTTATTGTCAACACTAGTCCTCCACTGCGTGCTGTAAAACTTTGGAGTGGACAATTTTACTACATTGCAGAACCATTAGACTAGTGTGGAAAGTTGGATGCAAACTGTCTTGTCAACACTGTAGTCCTCCACTGCGTGCTGTAAAACTTTGGAGTGGACAATTTTACTAAATTACGTCCAGAACCATTAGAGTGGAAAGTTGGATGCAAACTTTATTGTCAACACTGTAGTCCTCTACTGTGTGTTGTAGAACTTTGGATAAAGTGGACACATTTTCTGTTTTTGGTGCTTCTTGATTAGTAATTTTTTTGGTTTTACTCCTTTAATTTTGGAAGCTGTTTCATTCGAGTGTGTTTCTGTGACAGCAATGACATTGATGAGGTTTGTATAATATATAAAAGTCAGTTCAATTTTGTCAGAGGTTATTTCTTTTTCACTTGTAAGTTGTAGTTCTAAGCTGAATGATTGCCTGTCATGGGCCCTGTTGCAGAAAGAGATACAATTGATTGTAAGTCGGAAACTTTGCACATTTCAACCAATCAGATTCGCGCATTGAGAACACATGATCTGACTCACAATTAATTGTAACTTACAATTGATTGTATCTCTTTCTGCAACGGGGCCCAGAACTGTCACTGGTGTTTTAGCACTTTAATTTTGTTTTAATTGTTGCTTTACTTCTCCCCCAGTTCTTAAAATCAAGGGCCAAATGTGACGGGTGGTCTTTATAGACAGGTGTCTGCTTTATAGCCCGGTCACATATCAACGGATTGCGCAAACAGATGTCAAACGGAGAGCTAAATTTTCCATCCGTTCTATACGTTTCTTGTCCGTTCCTTGTCCGGTGATGTACGTTGTTCTATATTTTGTACATGAAGCAATGGAGACGACTTTCATCACCGGATAATTTAATTTCGCAAATTGTCTATTCGTTGGGCATACGTTTCCGATATCCGTTGATATCTGACCAGGCCATTAACTACAGAAGTGTTGGATGTTTTACTATCAGTTAAAAACACCTTTTTAAAACCATCAGTGAGATTCAGTTGATGAGGTCAAATAATTTGATAACCCTTGAAAGAATGATTATTTCTTCCTTTTTCTTACTAGCAAAATATTTATTTGATACCTTTTCTTTTTACAGCCAATAAAGAATTAACATTCAGGGAGTAAAATGTGTGATAACCTTTTCAGTTTATTTTCTTACATTATTGTCTTATTCAATGATGTACATGTAGTGCTCATATTTGCCTTTTTCGCCAGCCATTGGCAGGAAGTTGTGTGATAAAACAAAATGGTGATTCAGATTGTCTTATTCAGATTTTTGTTATTTCTTTTTAAAAATTATCTTGCAGCCAATATTCAAAAAATGAACAAGCAGTGAGAAAAGTCCCTCGTTGGGTGCCGCCGAGCACCACCAGACGTGATGAATCGCGTAACAGTGACCAGCAAGACATCGTCTTTAGGCGTGTACGAGGGTAAGTCGATCTCGTATAATCTTAACTGAGAAAAGTGATAATGTCGATGATGATGATAATTATTACATGTAAGATGGTGATGATGATAGAGATTACCGTAGAACACCATCGTCAAGCACCCCCAATCACCTATATGCATCTTGCTTTTAAAGAGCGCCCGCTCTCTGTCCAAACGGGAAACTTTAATCAAGAATGCAAATAATGGTGAGGAATATTCATGAGGATAATAATGGAGGTGAATCTCATGGAAACGTCTTTAAAAGCAAGATGCATATAGGTGCTTGGGGGGTGCTTGACGATGGTGTTCTACGGTATGATAATGATGTAGGTGATGATGGTGGTGATGATGATGATGATGATGATGATGATGATGATGTAGATGATGATGGTGTTGATGATGATGATGATGATGATGGTGATGGTGATGGTGGTGATGATGATAATAATGATTTTTATGATTATGATGATGATGCCTCGGCCTGTTGAGCACTTTCTATTATTGGTGCTTCTGAACAGTTTTATTTGTATTGTTTAATATACATATAACATACTTACATTTAACCCCATTATCTACTTTTGTATTCCACAGAATCCTCAATAAACTTACCCCAGAAAAGTTTGACAAACTCTGCTTGGAACTGCTCAATGTAGGCATTAATTCAAAAGTAATCCTCAAAGGCATCATTCTACTGGTAAGTCCCATTGGAAATCTTGTTAGCAATATGACCATGTAGAAGGTAGTATTTAGTATGACCCGGTCATGGTTTGAACCATGCCAAATACCATGCCCAGTACAGTAGTCTTCACTTAATTGGGTAGTTTTTTGCAATGTATACATTACTCCTTACGTGGTGACATTTCCTTAAAGGGACTTAGTAACATTGTCCAAATCCTCAAAATAAAATTTTAATTCTAGCGGTTCCCTCATACCTTGTTGTATTCGTATTAACAATAAAATCATGGGACAGGTTTCGGTTTATCAAATTTCCCTTTCGTTACAAAGATATGTACGATAGAAGTATTCAGATAAGAAAAACTCCGGGCGAGTTTTTCATCCCTGTACAAAGTGAATGCAGTGAGTTAGTGAATATCACCCAATATCACTTTGCATTTTCGCTCATTACTTGGCCATGCAATGTCCATTTGACTTAAAATTTTCACACAATACCCTGTGGACATATGAGATAACAACACTATACATTGCATCAACCATTCATCACTTTTTGCACATGTCAACAAAGTTACCAGATCCCTTTAAAGGTATGGTGAAATCCCGGCTTTGATTCAGGTTTATAGCTTTAAATATGTGCCTATATTGATAAACCACACTCTTTTTTTCAAAGAAATCCTTAAGTTGGGCAAGAAAGGTAAATTTCATGCAACTCTTTTGCTTGTTTTCGCATCGGCGTTCCATACTGCTAAAAAAGTAATTTATAGCGGAGCAGGAATGTGCGCACGTGCAACCCGGATCATGACATCACAAGCAGACCGCAACACGGAAGAATGTGCATGGTTTATATGCAGAGCCTATATGATTTGCTTGTAAAACAAACTCGTTTTTGCTTGTAAATTGAGGCTTAACTGAAAATTCCTAAGAAATGAATTATAGCAGCTTGCAGCAACACATCTGAGTGTAGATCGTCCATGATATAAACTTTAACAAATGTTTGCAAATATTGAAAAAAAATCAAAATAATATCTCTCTGTCAACGTGAGTATTGCACTCAGCGTGTACGTCTATGACCGAGCTATACTGCGATTGGCTGCATGTGACGTCACAAAGATGACGTCATTTTTCTTCGCCCGGACTCAATTTTTTTACGGGGATTACTAAAGTGAATTTTAAAGTTGATTTTTTTTATTTTACTGGGTTTTCCGACGCGGAAAATATGTTTTTATTAGTAATATTCATGACAATCTATCTTAGATACAGTAAAACACATTTTTTAGGTAGTTTTCTTGTCAGCCAACCTTTAAGAAACTTACAAAATGTTTGGCGAAATCCTATCCATTTCAATGATTGATTGTGAGTGTGTCTGATGGATGACCAGGGTAATAATATCATGGTAAAGCACTCAGAGATGATACTATTATTAGACAGAGTATGTTTTTATTTCAAACATAAAAATCATGTACAAATGTTACCATGGTGTACAGCAGGGGGAAACAAGCATGAAATTATATCACATTTGCAAAACTTACAAAACATAAACGTCTCTTTATCATTTATTTATCATTTATATTCCTAGGTGTTCGAAAAAGCATTGGAAGAACCCAAGTACAGTTCTATGTACGCACAGCTATGTAGGCGACTAGACGAAGACGCCCCTGATTTTGAACCTTCGGGTTCAGCTGTTAAAGTGAGTATCACATGTCCATCTAATTTTGTGAGAATGGCTTTCATGTTTTAATGCATTTTTAAAGTGATCCATTAACTGTATACAATTTAACCAAAATCACTTGGAGCTTTCACACTTTCTTGTACCTTGTTGTTTGGCTTATGCTAACAGAAGAATAAAATGGGTTTTGATTTTTCAAATGTCTCCCTAATTATGGATATATTCAAGATTGAATTTGAAAGCGTCTCTGGACGCTTTTGACCGTAGTCAAGAGTATCCATATTCAGGTACTCAATCATCCATAGATAAATTTGGATACTTCATGGGAATGATCAGAATTAAATCAGACATTGATTTTCTCTGTTTTCATTTGGTAAACATTTTTTTTTTTTCTATGAAAATCTCACATATCATTCTCAAGAATTGTACAATGATATTGGTATATGATTGAAGTCTCAAATATTACTTTGGGGACAAAATATAAAGTTAGTGGATCACTTTAAAGATGCAGATGATGCAACATTTGCTGGTAACATGTGCAGTCTGTGGCATCTCATACAACTCAACTATGCATAAATATCTATATAAAGGTATTTAAATATAAATGCATTCATATTTCATTAAATGCTGATTGCTGAAATAGCTTGTATTCTAGTAACTTTGTCTGAATCGACCAAATTTACTTGCAGCTCTTGTGGTTCTTTCATGCCTTGCTGTTTTATATGAAACCATATTATTTTTGGGGGTCCAGTAGCAAGACAGTTAATCCGCTATCTGTATTTTTTAGTTTCTACCCAGGCTTATAAATGGGACCCTATAGGAGGTGAAAGCCTTTAATGTATGCTCATGACTCGCTTGGAAGTAATGCTCCCCAGGGAGTTGAGATATTTTGCACAATGTGTCCAGGCTGGCATTGTACCCTATGACTGGGGTAATAATAGTGTGAAGTACATCTAAAGATAATAGTGTATCTTATAAGGAGCTACATTCAAACCTGTGTATAGTGACCACCAAAATAAAACCAAATAAGTGGCCACTGTAGACAGGGTTCCATAACACTGTTTTTCTGTGCAGAGGATCACGTTTGGTGGCCACTTTTAGGCAGGTTGGCTGATAATAGATAGGTGGAAGCTATGACAGGTTTGACTATATTATGAATCATTATTATTTCTATTATATATTATTATTTTTAAAATTTTCTTCCCCCCCTTCCAGACCTTCCGGCGCTTGCTGATCAGCAAGTGTCAGGACGAATTTGAGAATCGTTCCAGAGCCTTTGCTGGTGAGTACATGTCATGGTAGTGTAAGGTCAGCTCTTAGCCCAAGTCAGTTTAGTCAAGTTTAGTCAGTCTTGTTTTTGACAAAAATAAGTAGTAAGAACTGTGTATCCATCTTTGAAAAATGCTTGATTTTGAAGACTAACTTGTCATTATTGAATTATTTTGATAAAGCCAAAGATCAGTTTCAGAAATACGAAGAAAAAAACAACAAAATTTTGTTTACAATGTGGTGCATGTTTTTCATATCTATATCTCTGACTGCTGTTTGTAACCTCCCTGAATTAGACATGTGAATTGAATGTTGGCAGTTCTGCTATCTATCTCCAATCACTGTGGCGTCTAAATCTATTATTGCGCTCTATATCCCGATACAGGAATACTGTTCGATGAGTCGATCACGCATATGTTTGTACGCACTGTGAGCAACATTTATTTATGTGATGAGCATCGAGCTGTGTGTACAACTCTATGGCGATGATACACTCATCAAAAAGAGCGTAAGTGATTCCTGTACAGAATCCTGTACATGCACAGACGGTGTTGCGGAGAGGTGCTTGGCCACTAGTTAATAATGATTCCATTGACTTGTTACTGAGAGAGTGTTTTTTATTTGTTTCCTTGCAGCATATAACACTCATAATGGCCCTCTCACCCCAGAGGAGGACGACCAGCGAGGCCAGGCCAAGCTCAAGATGCTTGGAAACATCCAGTTTGTCGGTGAGTCTGAACACACCATAGTCCCAGTCTATTGTAAAATATGTTGGTAGATACATGTAACTGTCCTACCACAGTGAAGAATGTAGTGCTAGGAACAAAATTGGGTTATTTCTCTGTTTTAACACACAGTATACAATGTAAAAATGCTCAATAGTCCTACTCCATTGTAAAATATGTTTGTAGATAGCTGTCCTACCACAGTGAAGAATATAGTGCTAGGAAAAATTGGTTTATGTGTGTGTTAAAACACACCATATACATTGTAAAATGAGTTAGTAGTTCTTAATACCAGCCCGAAGAAGCATGGAAACCTCCAGTTTGTTGGTGTGTCTGAACGCTCAATAGTCCCACTACATTGTAAAATATGTTGGTAGTTCTTAGTGCCTGGCTGGAGATGCTTGGAAACATCCAGTTTATTGGCGAGTGTGAATGCACAATGTTTTTAGGTAAATTGTAAAATGTATCGATTGCAATGAAATGGATTAGACGTCTAATATAACTCAAGATGCCGCAGAACAGATTGCTGGTACTTGTAATTGACTTGACTTACTGGACTTGTGCCGTCACTCCAACGGAGGGATGAGTGGTGGAATCTGCTTCGTGATTCCCTGCCATTTGCTCCAGTCTCTTGCCAAGTGACTTGCCACTGCTATAATGTGTACATCCTTTTTAGTGAAGTCTACTTCCAGGCAATCCGTCCATCTCTTACGGGGTCTTCCTCTTGGTCTGGCCCCCTCGACTTTCCCTTCCATTGCAATTTTTGGGATGCGCGATTGGAATTATTATGTGACAAAGCTTAAAATAATTCACATGTTTTCTCCGTTTGTGTTTGTGTTTTAGGTGAACTTGGTAAGCTTGGAATGCTACATGAATCCATTCTACATCGATGCATCAAACAGGTAAGAGCTTAATTAAAATTGAGCAAAAATAATTATGCTTTGCCAGAATCAAACTGGGGACCTCTATGGCCCAAATTCATAAAACCCTGCTAGCTTAGTTCCATGAACTCTATATTTTCCCCCATAAAGTTTACCTGCTGAAAACAGAGAAAAATCAATGTCTGATTTTATCCCCAAAGTTTGTGTGATGTACCCAAATTCACATACTCTTGACTACGGTCGAAAGCATCAAATTCAGTCTTACATATATCTCCATAATTAGGGAAACATTTGACAAATCTAAACCCATTTCATTTAACAAGGTACAAGAGAAGTGTGAAAGCTCCAAGTGATTTAGGTTGACTTTTACCAAGTTAATGTATCACTTCAATTAATTGATATATTTGTGTTATCATCAGATTACAATTCATTCAAATGTTTACAATTATATTTAATTTCATAATTGTACTCGTATATTTTTAAAACTTGTATTTTTGTTGTAAATGCAGCTCCTTGAGAAGAAGAGTGGGGAGCACCTGGGAGAGAAGGCGGAGGACTTGGAGTGCCTCTGTAAGATAATAACCACTGTAGGCGGACGACTCGATCATGACAAGGCTAGGGTAAGGCTTGTTTGTTTGTCTGTGTGTATGTCTGTAACTATGTCAGTCTGTCTGTATGTTAGTTAGCTTGTTTGTTAGTGAGTGTGGATGTTGGTTGCATAGCTCTGCTTGGTTTGCCTCTGTAAGATAATAACCACTGTAGGCGGACGACTCGATCACGACAAGGCTAGGGTAAGGCTTGTTTGTTTGTCTGTATGTTTGATAGTTCGTCTGTATGTTAGTTTTATTTGTGATGTGTAGTAAATTATTTGATAAGTTTGTTGCAAAGATCAAAGTTTGTAATATAATATTCATTGTAGGTGTAAGACTTGATCACGATAAGGCTACCTAGGGTAAGACTTTTTACTTTGTCCGTTTGTTAGTTAGCTTGTCTGTTTGTTTGTCCTGTTAGGTTGTGTGTTTATGTTAGTGTATATTTTGGAGTGCCTCTGTGAGATAATAACCACCGTAGGTGGATCAATAGATCATGAGGGCTAGGGTAAGTAGGCCAAGTATATATCTGTATGTTTTTTAGTTCATCATGTTTGATATCTTGTTTCCTGACTGGGCAAGAGAAAAAGTCGTCAATTTCTATGTCAAAGTCAAATCTAAATGTTTGGTTATTATGATCCCTTGTTTGTTTTTTTACAGCAATGGATGGACCAATACTTTGTGCGCATGTCCCGTTTCTCGGACAGCATGGAGCTGCCCTCGCGCATCCGGTTCATGCTTCAGGACTGTCTGGACTTGAGGGACAATAACTGGATCCCACGCAAACATCAAACGCGCCATGGGCCACGCACCATTAGGCAGCTGCACGCTGAAGATAACAAGGTAAATTTTATTTTATGAATGATGAAGATAGTGGTGGTGGTGATGATGGTGGTGGTGGTGGTGATGAGGGAAAGTAACTGGATCCCGCGCAAACATCAAACGTGCCATGGGCCACGCAGCATCAGGCAGCTGCACGCTGAAGATAACAAGGTAAATCTTACTAATCGTACTACTTACTAATTGTCTTGAATGATGAAGATAGTGGTGGTGGTGGTGGTGGTAGTGGTGGTATTGGTGGTGGTGGTGGTGATGAGGGAAAATAACTGGATCCCACGCCACCATCAGAGGCCTCATGGGCCACGCACCATCAAACAATTGCAGGCTGAAGACAAAGCTCGGTAAAGCTCGTGGAGAATTGTGTTTGTGATGGTGATGATGGTCATTGTGATGGCGGTAGTGGTGGTGGTGGTGATGATGATGATGGTAATGATAATGATGACGATGGTGATGATGGTAATAATAATGATAATGATCGTACTACTTACTAATTGTTATGAATGATGAAGATAGTGGTGGTGGTGGTGGTGGTGATGATGGTGGTAGTGGTGGTGGTGGTGGTGGTGATGAGGGAAAATAACTGGATCCCATGCCACCATCAGAGGTGTCATGGGCCACACACCATCAAACAGTTGCACGCTGAAGAGAAGGTAAATCTCGTGGAGAATTGTGTTTGTGATGGTGATGATGGTCATTGTGATGGCGGTAGTGGTGGTGATGATGATGATGGTAATGATAATAATGACGATGGTGATGATGGTAATGATAATGATGATGATGTTGATGATGTTCAAATAAATCGTTCTTTATGTCTTTATGGGGAAGGTAGACCTAGCTTTTTGCTTTTTGGGGTCATAAATATTGTTTACTGCCCATGAATTTGTACAAGAATGAGATCTCAACTTTATTCATCCATGTTTTCTCATATCCTCATTTCAGAATGACCCGCATCATCACTCCACCCTGACACACCTCACTCAGCCAGATTTCTTTGGAAATGGGGGAAGCGGTCCATGGCCGGCTAGAGGAGGCATGGCCGATCTCTTTCTTCTGGATACCATGTGTAAGTAGTACTGTAAATGTTATTTTCGCGCGATTAATATTTCGCGCTGAGCGACGCAAAAACTCATTCGCGGGTTTTTAATTTTGCGGCCGATCGTAAGACCCTCATCAAAATTATATTATTATATTATAGTGATTGAAAATCAATAAGATTGCATATATTCACTGGTTTTAAGGTTCGTGGACGCCGGCTTCAGCGCGAAATCCGCGAAAAATTAAAGCACCACGAATATTACCACGTTTACTGTAATATGTAGTTATAGGGATCTAGTAACATTGTACCATTCGTTGTACGTATCGTTCTCTCATACCTTGTTGTATCCGTATTACCAATAGAAACATGGAACAGCTTTTTGTTTTTCGAATATCCCTTTCGTTAAAAAGATATTTACTATTGGAAGTGCTTAGATTTGTAATTATCCACTGGAAAATTATAACTGTGTACTAACTACTAAGTCAGTGCAATGAAAGTTGCCGATATTGCTTCACGCACAAAACATTCCACGCCTGACAATGCTATCCGGTGATTTGTGACACGGCCTTATATCACTTTCATTTCAACTCTTATAAACTTATTTTCCCATCAGCTGGTAGAGTTGGTGCAGGGCCGGGAGTGATCAGCGATGAGCTCTCCCCACCACCGGTGTTTGATTCAAACTACAGTCCACGCACCCAGCATCGCCAGATGGGGCAGCAGCAGCAGCAACAAGGGCAGTACCAGCAGCATCGTGGTAGCAACAATCGCTCGGACAGCGGGGATCGGAGGGACAGGCAAAACCAAGGTTCGTTGTTGACGCTTCCTGTACCGATAAATGAAAGCCATTGATTACCTAGAATGCTGGATATTTACCCTTTTTTTGGTAGCTCAGTTGGGAAAGAAAATAGAGACTTGGCAAATTTTTGCTGAACCAGAAATGATGGTCCTATATAAAAAAAGAAAAGAAGTATGCATTTATCTTGGCCTTGCACAGTATCATCATCATTATCACTGTCACCGTCATTATCATCATCATCATTAATATTACTTTTATTATTATCCTTATGTATACAGGTCGCCAGCAGCAAGGCGGTTACCAGAACCCAGCGCCGCGCTTCCAGAATAACCGTAACCAAGACAATAACCAGCAGCAGCAGCAGCAACAGCGGATGGGTGGGCGTGACGACTCTCGAGACCGTGAGCGCGATCGTGATCCCAACGGCCGCGGCGGCAACGATCGCGGAGCCGGCATGCAGCAGCAGCAACAGCAGCGAGAGCCATACCAGCAGCAGCAGAATCGCTACCACGATCAGCAGCGTGACCAGCAGGGTGATCAGCGTGGTGGGGGGCATCAGCAGTACCAACGTGGCGGGCAACAGCAGGGGAGAGGTGGCAACCATCAGCCATATCAGCAGCAACAGCAGTATCAGCCGCACTACCAGCAGCAGCAGCAGCAACAGAATCAGCAGCATCCACAGCAGCAGCAGCAGCAGCAATACCAAGGTACAGTAAGAAAAAAACAAAATATGAAGCAGGCAAAAGACAGTCAAACCTGTGTGCAGTGATCACCTATGGAATGCAAGGAAAGTGGCCACTGTAGACAGGTGATCTCTATAGACAGGTTTCGTAGCATTTTTGTCTCTGCAGGGGAACAGTTTAAGTGGCCACTATATATAAGTAGGCTGCTAAAGACAGGTGGCTGCTATGACAGGTTTGACTGTATAGAATACCAAAATAAGATGACACGGCTATTCATCGCCATGGGTAACGGGTTCTAACCAATGTCAGGCAAGCCTTAAATTTGTTGACCTAGTGATTTGCCAAGATGGCAGTTGTCTTGGTTTAATTATGTTGTTCGGATGGGCATTAATGAAAAGCAGTATGCAACATGATGGAGGTAAAAACTTGAATGCATAACATGGTTAAACTTAAATCTACAGAAATTTATAATGTACTATTTTTCCTGCTGAAGTTGGTTACAGTAAGCAATACTACAACAGTATCGCGGCCACGGTTCAGGCAAAAATCAGGAGTATCATGGACATGGATCAGGCGAGCATGGAGACTGTAATTGTCATGGCTGCGATTTTGGTGGGGATCCTGGCGGAATTGCTGGCAATAATGAAATCATTTATTATTTTTCCTCTCTGTAGGTGGCTACAACAAGCCATACTACAACAAGGAGAACCAGGAGTATCATGACCGCAGTTGTGGTTCTGGTGAGAATCGGGAGTATCGTGGACGTGGATCCGGCGAGCGCAGAGACTGCCATTGTCCTGGCGGGATGGGCAGCAAAAATATAGTCTGCAAAATTATGAAATGATTAATTATTTGTTTCCCTCTGTAGGTGGTTACAACAAGCCATACTACAACAAAGAGAACCAAGAGTATCGTGGCCGTGGTTCAGGGGAGAATCAGGAGTACCGCGGCGGACCTGGATCCGGAGAGCGCGGTGACCGTGATGGTCGTGGCGGCAATCGGGGCGGGATGGGCGGCAATCGTGGGGGTTACATCCCCCGGCAGCAGCAGGACAAGCCGTACGGAGGACAGCAGTGGGAGGGAGGGCGGCAACGCGATGAGCAGAGGGAGAGTAGACCGCTGCCGCGGATGAACAAGATGGATTCTGGCGAGGTGAGTTGGAACAGGACTGGGTTCTAGAACTGTCACAGATCAGATTTTGATCAGTATTTTCAATCAATTTCTGCTAGATAAGGACTTTGGTCAAATCAGAATGATTTCATACTTTATCTTGTTAAGCAGAGCTGGAGATGAGCTGCTTGCCCAGGGCCTCCCAATTCTGGTTTCAGGCAACCAACATTTGGTAACCCTCCATTCTTATTGCCCGAATTAGAGAGAAAATGAATCTCTGCTTTTCTTGAAATGGCCCTTACATTTAGCATGTATAAAATTGAAAATCTGTAAAATTATAGGTGAAATTGTTTTGCGTCGTGTACAAGAAATTTTAATATAAATAACTTATGATATAGTTTATATTGTTAGAAATATTGAAACAAATGAAATCAATGAAATCAAATCAAATCAAACTAGATAAAATCAAATCAAATCAAATTAAATCATATCAAATCAAATCAAATTAAATTAAATCAAATAAAATCAAATCAAATCAAATCTATTCTTCCAGATCAATCTCCGACCATCCAGCAACATGATGCTGAAGCCGCAGGGACCTCGCTTCCTGCCCCCCAGCGCCATGTCCACAGCTCCCAGCTCCAACATCCCGCTGGGTCCTGGCATGACGCCCCTCCAGAGTCTGCTACCTCAGAACCCTGCTGGCGCTATGCCAGGCCAGCCATCGTCCCTACAAACTGGCTACCCAGGACTGCCTGTCAAGCATGTCCCAGGGGGAGGGGGTAGTGGCGGCGGCGGTGGTTTTGCGGATAGGAAACAGGAGAGGAAGAAGCAACCCAGCAAGGAGGAACTGCTGACATCAATGGTGAGTTTGAGAAAAAAATACTTATCCCTTGTTAAGTATGTAACCAGTAGACTAGTGTTTTCCCTGATTAGTCACACTAAAGCCTATCTCCTTCCGTTTCCTATCTGACCATATTGCAGTGAAACGGCCAATTAGGAAGTTTCATGCCATTTCGTTTCACACGAAACGGAGCCAAATTAAAAGTATCCTACTAGTCCATTCCAAATTTGTTCCGCTTTATTTTGTTTCCTGCCAGTATTCTGCTAGTACCTTCCGGATGGCAAACGGATAGGAAACGGAAGGAGATACACTAAAGTGGGACTAGGCCATTAAGTGTTTAGCCTAGGTCAATAAATCCACATGAACACAGAATCAACTCAACCCGATCCAACTGGTTTTTAAGTCGGATTGGGTCAGTGTGCATCCCCTTCAGGACTCTGATTTTGCCAGTTGGATGTCAGTCAGTGTCGATTCAAAATGCAGAATCAACTCCGACTGATCGGGCCCGGCGCTAGCCTGACTGAAAACTAGTCTAATTGGTTCTAGTCAGCTCTATGTGCACTAGGCTTAAAACTCGTCTTAATGTATATTACTTTGAGTGGGTCAATAAGAATGATTCCCCGTTTGCTTTATATTTCAGGAGGAGAAGGAGGAGGCTTTTATCACAGGCTCCCAAGCGTCGCATCCTTGCCCTACTGAGCTAGCGTGGAAAAGAGAAGCTGACAAAATTGTTTTATTCCTCTCACTGATGATTTTGTTTTGTTTTTAAATGTGTTCAGGAGGAGCTGTTGAAGACCTACTTAGAGGAGAAGGAGGAGAAGGACGAGGAGGCTTTCGTCTCTGGCTTCAAGGATCTCCAGGCTCCCAAGCGTCACGTCCCTGCCCTGCTGAGCTACGTAATGACCCACTGTATCCAGCTGTCTGACTCTGAGCGCGAGGCTGCCGCAAACCTGTTGGCAGCACTCAAAAAGGAGGGTCTCATCACCGGCAACCAGTTCATGGATGTAAGTTAAATTTTCCTTAACTTGAAGGTAGAGAAAACATGTCCTTCTTGTGTGGTTTTGGTCACTGGATCATTCGGTTGTACCTTCAAGTTATGATAAGCTAACTAGATCAGATCTGTCTAAATAATGATCCACTGCATACAGCTTTCTGACTCTGGGCGCGGGCTGTCGCATACCTGCTTGCAGCGCTCAAGAAGGAGGGTCTCATCACCAGCAACCAATTCATGGATTCAAAATAACTACTCCTTAACTTGTAGGTAGAGAAAACATGTCTTTCATGTTTGCTCAGATCACTGCGTCGTTGGTTACCAAGTTGCCTCCAAGTTACGGTTTGTTAACTAGATCAGATTAGTCTTTATCTGATTCACTCCTTCAATCTGTCTGACTCTGAGTATGAGGCAGCCGCTAATTTGCTGGCAGCCCTTGAGATAGAGGGTCTTATCACTGTCAATCATCAAGGTAACTCAGATGATTTTTTTTTACAGCAACTCAAACATGCACAGGCAATCCAGTGTTGAATCAATGCTGGTGAAGGGCTACAGTACAATAATGTAAACAATGTTTATTTGTT
Organism: Echinarachnius parma; assembly: GCA_037951105.1. Classification (NCBI taxonomy): domain Eukaryota; kingdom Metazoa; phylum Echinodermata; class Echinoidea; order Clypeasteroida; family Echinarachniidae; genus Echinarachnius; species Echinarachnius parma. The sequence continues at coordinate 28,857 of JBAMJV010003204.1, forward strand.
TCATTCCCAGGGTTTCTCTGCTTTCCTCGAAGGCTCCAAGGAGCTTGAATCCGAGGTCCCGCTCATCAAGTCGCACACAGCCAGCCTCGCCTCGCGCGCCGTCACCGACGAAGTCATCTCTCTGGCCGACATCGCAGATCCGCTGGAGAACGGCGCGTACTACCCGCTGTTCCTGCTCACGCTGCAGCGAGTCGGCAAGGTGCAGGGGAAGGATGAGCTGGTGGCGCTGTTCACGGAGAGCAAGGTGGACATGCTGAGGATGTTGCCGGAGAGCGACCGTAACAAGGAAAGGATGATGGAGATTCTTGAGGGAAAGGTAGGTGGTGATGGAGAAGATGGATGGGGATGGTGGTAGTGGTGGTGGTGATGATGATGGTGATGTTGATGAGGAAGATGAGCATGATGGTGTTGGTGATGACGATAATGATGATGATGATGATGATTATGATAATGGTGGTGTTGGTGGTGATTATAGTTATTTTAGTGATGTTATTGATGATATATGAAGATGATGATGATGATTGGAATGAAGAGAGTAATGATGATGATGATGATGACTTTATTGTTTCTACGATTACAGAGTCTGAGTTTCCTGTTCCCCTTGCTACGGATGCAAACAGATGTTACCAAGCAACTCCAGGCAGACAATAACCCCAGCTCTCTCTACAAATGGATCCGAGAAAACGTCTCCGCTACCCTCCATAAGGACAAGGGATTTATCAACGCGCTCACTGCTAGGTAAGCCAGTAACTGTATACAATGTTCTTTTTCCACAATTTCTATTTTTGGCTTGGCATCTAAATAAGACATTTGCATTTGTTTGCTCAGTTTCTAGAACATAGTGTGTGTGCTTGATCTAGATTCTGTATGCACTCAAACAAAGTGAGAGTTTATTACTCGTGCACCAGACATGTATACCTACACACCTGGCAGGAGAAGAAAACTGCCCTGCAATAGTAACTCTCTTCAAAAGTCCACCAAAACTTTTTCTTTAAAGGAGGATGACCAAACACTTATTTTATCTCTTTCAGTGTGATCACTGTGACCGAGGGAACTGACCCCTCCATTCTCTGAGACCCCCCCCCCCCCCCCCCCCCCTCCAGAGAAAGAGACTGCCCTTCTCGAATGATTCGTGTCAGTCCTCGAGAAGTTTGTCCATGAAATCATCAAAGTTAGATCAGATTTCTTATCAAATTATCTCTTTCAGTGTGGTCAAGACCAGTCTCCCCAAGGGAATGGACCCTTCGATTCTCCCAGAGAAACCCCTCCAAGAGAAGGAGACCGCCCTGCTGGAGTGATTTGCCCTGTTCTCCAAAAGTTTCTCCCTGAAATCATCAAAGTTTTGACCAATTTTGTTGTCATATTATCTCTTTCAGTGTGATCAAGTTCATTGTTGTTGAGACCAGCCTGCCCGAGGGAACGGACCCCTCCATTCTCCCAGAGAAACCCCTCCAAGAGAAAGAGACCGCCCTGCTGGAGCGATTCACACCCCTTATCTAGAAGCTTATCCATTAAATCATCAAAGTCTCACCATATTCCTTGTCATTTTATCTCTTACAGTGTGGTCAAGTTCATCGTCGTTGAGACCAGTCTGCCCGAGGGAACGGACCCCTCCATTCTCCCAGAGAAACCCCTCCAAGAGAAAGAGACCGCCCTGTTGGAGCGATTTGCCCCTGTTGTCCAGAAGTTTGTCCATGAAAGTATTGACCTTCAGCTTAGTGCTCTGTATGCCTTGCAGTCACAGTGCTACAATCTCAGCTTTCCTAAGGGTAAGAATTCTGATCACTTTACCTAAGTACCCTTACTGTAACTGTCTTGGCTTCCAGAAGTCGTTAAGTCATTACATAGCCATTTTCATTTGTAATGGGAGGTGTTGTCTTGCTAAAGTTTGTCCATGAAAGCAATTTGGAAATGAAATAGCGGTATATGAAATATTCAGCATGTATTTATTCATGAATAATGTTGTGGTAATCTTTTTTTAAAAGAGGCATGACCACATGACTTCAATAATACAATACAATTGTACTTTTTTAATTTCAATAAAATGTTTAGAAAATAAGATAAAGTACAAACAGGAACCATTTTTAATAATAAATAATAATAACTGTTATTTATATAGCGCTATTCACGTGGGGATCATAGCGCTTTACACGATTATTATTACCCCGGTCAACGGATACACATTGCAATCATTCCTGCACATTAAGTGCACATTCATCCATTCATCCATTCGTTTGTTTCCTCAGATCAAGTCCCTAAATTAAGTCCTTCAATCGCTCGATTGGAACTATTTTGTAATTGAAAAATACCTTTAAATTTTCCATTATTTTTTCCCTTCCTCCAGGAATGCTGCTGCGATTCTTTGTCAACCTTTACAATCTTGAAGTGATCGAGGAAGAAGCCTTCATCAAGTGGAAAGAAGATATTACCGACGAATACCCTGGCAAGGGTCAAGCCTTGTTCCAGGTAGGTTAAAAGTCCATGGGGGTGTTTCACAAAGATCCTAATTTGAACGTATCTATAAGTTGAACTTCAACAGTATGGAAAGCTATTAGATTCTTTGAAACAAATTTGTAAAAGTCCTTTTAAAAGGCATAAAATGTTGTTTCAAATCACACATATTTTTATATTATCAAGGAGATTTCATGATCTTCATGTAAAATGTATGAAAGTCTAAAATACTTGCATTTTTGCATTTGAATATATTTTATTCCAAGGCTACAAATGGCTTTTCATAATATTTAAGTCCAACGTGTTAAGTTCAACTTAGGATCTTTGTGAAACACCCCCCATTTTTCAGTTTCAGAGCTGCCTAGTCTCCCTGATTTCGCAGGAGACTCCCTGAAAATAGACCAAGATTTGTGCATTGGATTTCATCCCATCAGCCAATCTCCCTGATAATTGAAATAGTTCTCCCTGATTTCTGATGAAATTTCCCTAAAATCTTTCCCGATTGTTTCATTTCAATGGTGGTAGCTCTGCAGTTTCCTTTAAAAATTTGAATAGAAGGTTGTATTTGATTTGAAGTCAAAGCTCTTTATATTCTTTAGGTATTTAGGTTGTTTGTTTTAACCATGATATAAACAAATATGCTAATGAATATCAGAATTTGAAGGAGGATATGCTACCCCCCCCCCCCCCCCCCCCCCCCCCCAAAGAAACAAAATGCCTTGTAATGGAGGAGATTTCTTCCGAGAATGAATCTGATTTGACTTGGATATAAAAATGCTGTACAAGGAAAACTTAAATCAATTCTTATTTTATCTAATCCGTTTGTGTTTCGCTATCTTCTCAGGTGAATCAGTGGCTTACCTGGCTAGCCACTGCCGAGGAAGACTCCGATTCTGATGAGGAGGGAGAGGACTAAACGTCATGGCTGGTCATCGAAGCCATCATCGACCACCGAACGGTGTCCATCGTCATCCTCGTCGACCAACCAGATGATGTCCTTCATCGCGACATCACACCAACATCATCAGAGATGTCGAGATCGGAACCATTTCCCCCCAAGCGACTGGAGATGAATTAGGCCTGACTGTCTTTCATAAAGACACAGTGCGATACGAGGGGGGACGTATTATCATATATCGCGAGGCTCATTGAAACTTGTTTTATGTTAGTAAAAGGAAATAACGCTGTACACACGTAAGATTTTTAGAATAGAGAAAAAAGAAAAGAAGAATGTTCATCGAACCTTGTTGTGTGTAAGTGGAAATTATAAAAAGCATACTTGCTGAGAGAAATATGTTGACGGAGTTCTCATTTAAACTGGAATGTTAGTTGAAAAGAAAGACATTGTACAAACAGAAAGAAAATGCTTTAATATTGAAAGTTGTCTGACAGTAAGACTATAGGATACTCGTGGGAAATCGTTTTGAGTGGTGGAAATGATATAATAATGCTCGTTTTAAACATGTTTTATTTAAGCAGAAACATTACTGGTAGAGTAACAATTATGTACATGTGACTAATCATACGTTATACTCTATATCATAGTGAAGTCTATCAGCTAAGATTGTAAACTCGGTATGTTTTTACTAACACAAATACCTGCTATGGGTAGCCTTTCATCTACTGACATTTTTTGTTTTGTTTGTCTGTCTGTTTTGTTAATTTGTTTAAAGATATCTGAATGGTATAGGTTGTGAACATTTAAATATTCTGTACGATAATCCTTTGATCATGCGTTGTATGTCTTTTTTTTAACGTGAACAAAAAAAATAATTGAATAAAATCAGGAGACTTTGAAAGTCAAACATTTGTGTGATGTAGCTCTTGTTTAGTAGTTATATCTGTCTCATTTTTTAACAATTTGCATTTCTGTCCTAGCAGTAGTATTATCTCAAGTTGTATGCATGCAAAGAAAAGAAATGTGAAGTTACGATGGAAAATGCTTTTTAAAAATAATGGAAGGGCTCATGTAATTTTCATATACATGTACACATGTCAGAAGGCGTGTATCAGTAATATTTGTTGTGTGTACGTATGCAAATAACACTTATTTGTTTCATTTTTTAATCATTCTCATTTGACTTGGTGTTAGCGATATCTGAAGTTTTGTCCGTGAAAAGAAAAGAAATGTAAAGTTATGAAGTAAATGCTTTCGAAAAGGTAGCAATTGGCATATATGTAACTACATGTTCCTGTACATGAATACGTTATTATAAACCGTATCAGTACCGTTAACCGGGTAGACTAGTGTATTTTGTTTCATGTTGGCCCGTTTAATGATCAGACATTTTTCTACAAATACTTGGACAACATATATGACAACAAAAATTTGTTGAGTAATTATATAATATAACATGCAAACTACAATCAAAATTTAGTCCAAAGTCACCCGGGTTAACGGTAAGTTGTATTGTCATAGAGTACCGAAGCAATAACACATTCTTTGGTTATTAATTATTATATAGAATTTGTCCTTTGGTTTGAAATTTTGATAGTTGGTTGAAGCAACCTGGCCGATTGCCTTCTTAGCAACTGCTCGGTCACATGTTTGGCTTGCCTGACATTGTTTATAACTTAGAAACCCGTAACCTATGGCTGTGATACTGCACTTCGATATTTGTACTCTTTGTTGGTATACGAGTATTTACAGAGATCTAGGATCGTTGAAACATTGCACTTGTGTTTATGAATGACTAGAAGTAATGTTGTCAGAAATAGTTTGTAAGCAGTAGCAAAAATACCACCATGTCTTTTGTTATTATATAGATTGTTATGTTTATCTAATGTTAAGCTAGAAGTGTAAGATACTAACTGATATAGTCTGTGGTATATGGAACTGAACATTCAATAGGAATCAATATTTGATGTGGACTGTTCACTATAAGACTGTTATTCTATACGGTTGATATACTCAACATTTTAGCATTTTAATGATGAATGAATGAACGCATGTCCCATGTACATATTTATTTCTCTTTCGTTTGTTGGCGTGCTACGTACTCAACTTTTTTGATCATCAGACATCGTAGTACCTGTACCAAACTGTAAAAGTGCCATTTCGCTTTACTTACTGAACTTATACTGGCTACATGGTTTAAACCATGCTCTACATCTAGGGAGTGCCATTTGTTAACTGATGGAAAAAATAATGTAAACTTCTTTACTTGTTAACAATGCTGAAGCTACACATTTTCTAAAGACACCAAATTATAGCCGTGTTCTCAAATGGTAAATTTTATTTGATGCCGCTGTTTAGCGAGCATTAACGGCTGTATCATTAGAACTTAGCAAATGTGATATCTGCTTTTTACTTGTCTATAATCTGCAATCTGCACTTCACAAGATGTAGACCATGGAACATAAACTTTGTTTGTGAATTCTAGCCAATGGTGGTATTTTGAGGGTTAACAGAACATGTGCAGTATGTGGATAGGATGTGAGCATGCATGATGTAAGAGGGAGACTGGATGCGTAATTACATTTTTAAGGAGTATTTCATTTAGCATGTATAAATTTGGACACTTTGAAAAATAATGAATGTTTGCTTCATCGTGTATTTCTTTATTTTTAATGCATTAATTAATTCTAGATTATAGTAAACAATGAAATTGCGTACACGTAGTTGATAAACATTGTCATCGTCATTGCCATCATGATACACAAATTAAATCCATTTTCACAACCATTTTCATGCTCTTCTTTCTTTATTTATGTGTTATGTACATACGATAGTATCTTACCCTGTATTAGTAGAATCTTAGTAGATGTTCTATTTATAGTTTTGACATTTAAAGTGCTCCTTCATTATATATTAGCTTATCCCTACAATACATATAAGTACATATTGTATTGGCTGGAATTCATCAAGGTGGTATCAAATTTAATCATGGTTTGAAGTGCTCACGGTTGTATGGAGCATCACACAAGCATCTCTCATCACCCAAATAAGGGAAGGAATTTTGGTTGGCAGTTGCAAATACTTAAAAAATACAAATGTTTGCCGTAAAACCAACATTTAAAATTAGTTGTTACAGTATTTATATAATTTTTGTTTAGTTGATTTACTGGCTAATTTATTTTCCTAATTATGGAAATATAAGATGAATGAATGGCACTCAAAACCATGGACATTGTAAACCATGGTTAAAGTGATCCATGTACTTTGTCTAACTCTACGAAAATTACTTCTGAGCTTCCACATTTCTCTTCTACCGTGTTGTTAAGCTTATGGTAAGATAAGAATAAAATAGGGTTAGATTTTTTATGTCCCTTTAGTGTGAAGATATCTATCGTTGAAAATCATTCAGTTCAAGACCGTCTACAGGCGGTCATAAAGGTCACATTCAAATTTACGGCAAAGAACTCGGAATTAGTTATAAAATCTGATGCAAATTTGCGATTTTTTAACCAGGAAAGCAGTGTTCTTTTTCAATTTAACTTTCACACATCATTCGGACATATCTTGCAATGATTTTGGTACAGGATTGAAGTCTCAAATGTAACTTTTGGCAATGTCCAACAAAGTTTATGGATCACTTTAAGATTTCAAAAATACCTTTGTGAATTCTAGTCTCAGTCCTTGAATAAATTGTTTGACAAATCCAACTATTCAAATCGAAACCATCATGTTGAATATCACAATCTGAATTTCATAAACGTTAATGGAAGACTAATAATAGAAACATACTTTTCCTTGCACTTATTTTTGTTGGTTCTGAAAGAGAGTGTGAATTAATGTTTCAGGTGACAATGTTTTTATGCCTCCGCAACGAAGTAGCCGGAGGCATTATGTTTTCGGGTTGTCCGTCCGTCCGTCCGTACGTACGTCCCGTTCTCGTGATCGCGTTATCTCAAGAACCGATTGACGGATTTTCACCAAACTTGGGTCATGTATGTATCTTGGGGGGCCAATGATCTGATTAGATTTTGGGGTCATGAGGTCAAAGGTCACAGCTCATATATGCAAAAATAGCTCGTGATCGCGTTATCTCAAGAACGGATTGATGGATTCTGACCAAACTTGGTACATGTATGTATCTTGGGGGGCCAATGATCTGATTAGATTTTGGGGTCATGAGGTCAAAGGTCAAAGGTCACAGAGCTCATTATATATGCAAAAATAGCTCGTGATCGCGTTATCTCAAGGACGGATTGATGGATTCTGACCAAACTTGGTACATGTATGTATCTTGGGGGGCCAATGATCTGATTAGATTTTGGGGTCATGAGGTCAAAGGTCAAAGGTCACAGAGTTCATTATATATGCAAAAATAGCTCGTGATCGCGTTATCTCAAGAACGGATTGATGGATTCTGACCAAACTTGGTACATGTATGTATCTTGGGGGGCCAATGATCTGATTAGATTTTGGGGTCATGAGGTCAAAGGTCAAAGGTCACAGAGTTCATTATATATGCAAAAATAGCTCGTGATCGCGTTATCTCAAGAAGGGATTGACAGATTCTGACCAAACTTGGTACATGTATGTATCTTGGGGGGGGGGGGGGGGGCAGATGATCTGATTAGATTTTGGGGTCATGAGGTCAAAGGTCAAAGGTCACAGAGCTCATTAAATATGCAAAAATAGCTTAAGATTGGAAATCTCAAGAACTGAATATCAGATTTCAATCCAACTTGATACCTGAATGTATAATAGGGAACAATTGTAGTCATTAGATTTTGGGGTCATGAGGGCAAAGGTCAAGGTCACTTATAGCTCATAATTGTGATACATCAAGATCTAAAAGACAGAGTACCATCAAAATTGAGTTGACAGAATTAATTCTGTGTACATGTTGATTTGGGCTTGATATAAATAAATTGCGTAATGGCGGAGGCATCATTTTCGACTGCGCGCAGTCGAAGATCCATCTAGTTTTTTGTTGTCAGTGTATGGACATTGTGTACGTACGTGTGTGTGTGTGATGTGCACATGTGCATATTTACATGCGCATGAGTGTGAATGCTTGGTTTTATTTTTGTTTTGGTGTTGTGTGTGTGTTACTTTGTTGGACTAATTATTTACTCCTCTGCAGGAGTAATATTCCTTTTGCCTTTTGAGGATTTTAGTGGCAATAATTCACTTGCCTCCTAAATTTAAAACTTGTTGCACAAAATTGTATGCATTGATGGCCATTCAGTTTGCGTGGACACATGTATATACGTACCAAATTACATAATAATATGCACTTGACTTCTTCTTCTTCTTCTTCCTTGGTAGTGCAGACTTCATGACTGAAGATTACGCACTGCGTGTGGTGCACATACAGTATAGTACAGTGAACGCAAACAAAATAAACAAAACAAAAACAAAAACAGAGACGCGACAGCACAATAAAACACAAACAACGTGGGGGGGGGGGGGGGTGGGCGTTTAGATGCAGGCGGCCCTCACTGCTGCTGCTCTGAATGCATCGAGTGAAGGGAAGGCTGCTGGGTCAATTTTTAACGCGTTCCAGTCCTTGATAGTGCGAGGGAAGAAGGATGATGGGCACACTTGAGAGCTGCATTGTGGGGTGAAAAATCTACTCCCATGTCCTCTGGTGCTTGTTGTTAGTGTGGTAAGGTGGTCATTCCAGGGTACGTCTACTAGCCCAAATCGAATCTTGTAGAGCATCGCTAGTCGGCCCTGTAGCCTCCTGTTCTGTAAGGATTGCCATTTGAGCCTGTTCATAAGGTCTGTGACACTTGCTCTGCGGTCGAAGGTGCTCGTGACGAACCTGGCGCTGTTCCGTTGCACCTGCTCTACTTTTCTTATGTTTCTTTGTGTGTGGGGGTCCCATACGGAGGCTGCGTACTCCGTTATTGGTCTCACGTATGTCTTGTAGGTCGCCTCTTTGATCTTCCGGTTGGAGTTGCTGAAGTTGCGCTGGAGAAAAGCTCTGGTAGAGTTAGCTTTCTTTGTGATGACGTCGACATGTTGGTTGAAGTTTAGGTGACTATCAACATGAAGACCAAGATACTTGGCAGAAGACACCACTTCCAGGGTGGTTCCATGTACTTGGTAGGGGAAAATGATGGGATGCCTTTTCTTAGTGAAAACCCCAAAATGCATGCATATAAATATATGCCATATAACATATATTCAAGCAATGAACATATCAACAATTCATCACTTTTTGCATATGTCAACAATGTTACTAAGGGCCTTCGCAGCCAATTCGCGCCGCGCCGCCCCCGCCCTGGCGCTGGCGCGGCCCCCATTCGGCATTCGTCATGCAGCAGCTGCTCCAAACCATACGTGAAAATCGGTATGTGGGACAACCCTAAATTTTTGCGCGGTTTCACGGGATTTGCAATTAGTTATGTGATACCATTTCCTTATTTTTAACAACTTAATACAACGCGAAATACATATGATGTTGATAAACCAAACTATATTATATATTATAGCTTTTTACTAAAATAAACTAAATGTATTTCACCAACAAATGAATAAGGATATTAGGTTCCCCCAACCCCCATCCAAATCCTTGGTAGTATAGTGGTAAGTATCTCCGCCTGTCACGCGGAAGACCGGGGTTCGATTCCCCGCCAAGGAGGATGTCTTTTTTTTTTTCTTCCAACTTTCTTTTTTATTTTTGTTTTATTTTTTGTCGTCTTTCTGTTTTTACTGTCATTATTTTTCTAAATCTATTCGTAAAAATATATAACATCGCTTGCTTATAGCAAATGTTTCCATATTCTTGTTATCACTTCAATTAATTCTAAACTAAAGTTCAATTACCTCAAAAATAGGGAAACTGGAGGTATGTATATGAGCAAAGAAAATTTACTTTATCCGGTATTTGAACCAGAGACCTCCAGATTGCTAGACCGTACGTGCCCTACCAGTTGAGAAAACCGTGAAAGTAAAATAAATTCACCCTACAGAATTTAGATACATGTAATACTTCAATAAATCTGATATTATGTTTCATATAGCTAGCTCCAAGACTATGTAGGCCCACTATAGCTAGGCCACTGTTTTTTGTTGTTGAAGTACACAAGACTCCCGTATTATTTGTAATTCACTTCACACAAAAATACACACCTACCAACATGCGTATTCACACTCACTCACGCATGCACGCACAACCACACTTACCAACATGCACCCACGCATGCACACACACACACACGCGCACACACACATACACGCACACATGTCCAGAAACTCCTTTGAGTTGTCCACAAGAAAAATTTGTCAGCAGTCTAAAGCAACTGAAAAAAATTAATACAATTAAATGGAAAATTTGTTCAATGACCAAGTTGAAAATCATAGCATTGGTAATCTTTAATCAATATATTCTCCACATTGAGATATACATAATTCTTTTATAATTCAATAGATAGCCTTAGCCTGTCCAGTACTACTGGTGCGACAAATTCACAAAAATATGTTTCCAGAAAAAATATATAATTGAAAAATGCATCACCATTCTGAATGCGGTCTGAATGAGAAGACTACCAGTGTGCAGAGTCAACGCGCTCTGTGCATGCAGAGCGAAGGAATAGTCCTGTAGATTTTAATAAGACCTAGACATTTTCTTTAGTACAATGTTTTATTATTGATTAATATTCTAGAAGGGTTTAGAAGAAATTTCACCTTTGTTGCCACCTCGGCAACTTTGGGCAACTCTTTTTATAAGCATTATAAAGATAATTAGCTAATTTGCATATTTCTGAGATAGGTTCAAGGGTCTTTCTCTATCTAGGAATAGTACAATAGTAATTAAAACAAATATTCTAGGGTATTTTGGGGCAAGGAATACATTTCCGGTGCTCGTTTGCAAGTGCCATGTAGGCAATGCCTTGAAATCCAAGATGGCGGCCCCTAATTTGCATATTTATGAATATTATTGATTTTCAGTGGCTGTAGCCTCAAATAAGCAATTATTTGTCTTTATTTTTCTTCAGTCATGTTCCCAATGTGTATTAAAGATACTTCAGCTTGGTTGTCACCGTGGCAACCTCTGGCAATGCATATAATTAGCATTATTAAATTATTTACCTAATTTGCATATTCCCAGAAATCAGGTAAAATCGTGTATATTGTGAACCCAGAAGGTTAAAAAGACAAGAAATACCACTTTTCCAAGTTTTTAGGGGGCAACAAATCCATTTATGATACTTACATCGATGTATCACCTTTGCAACCAACATTAATCCAAGATGGCCTCCTTTTGCATTTTCATGGAGATAATGCTATTTTCCACTTTAACAGCATTTATTTTATAAAACTGTAATATTTTTTACTGTTAGCACCCATCTACATTGTGATTCAAGTGTTCTACTTGCTAATTCCAATAATTGAAAGTCCAACAATTATAATATTGATCTAATATAACCAAAAGAATGAAGTCGTGTATCATAACATGTGAAATTTGATGAGCAGCCATCTTGGATTTGAGAAGGTTGCCATGGTGATATATGAAAATAAGTATCAGAAATGGATTTGTTGCCCCCTAAAACCTTGGAAAAATGGTATCACTTGTAATTTTTACTTTCCGGGTTTCCAATATACGCAATTTGGGAGAATATGCAAATTAGGTAAATACCCTAATTATGCAAATAGTATGCATATCTAGATGTTGCCATGGCGGCAACACATCTGAAATATCTTTACTACATATCTGAAACATGATTATAAAATAATAATCTAAAAGTATCGCTTATTAGAGGCTGTAGTCACTGAAAATCAATAATATTCATAAATATGCAAATTAGGGGCAGCCATCTTGGATTTCAAGGTGTTGCCCATTCGGCACATGGAAATGAGTACCGGGAATGGATTCCTTGCCCCAAATTACCCGCGGAAAATAGTTTTGATCACTATTGTACTATTCCTAGATAGAAAATAACCCCTGACCTTATTTCAGAAATATGCAAATTAGCTAATTATCTTTATAATGCTTATGAAAAGAGTTGCCCAAAGTTGCCGAGGTGGCAACAAAGCTGAAATTTATTCTAAACCCTTCTATAATATGAATCAATTATAAAACATTGTACTAAAGAACGTCTCCAGGTCTAATACACAAAGTATAGGACCGTCTACAGGACTAGAATCATCCGGGATATAAAACGTACGCATGAATAGCATTGGCGCACTCGCAAATGTTTGGCCCGTATGGAACCAGGAAATATTAGTGGTTCCGTAAGTGGTGGAAATTAATTGCTTTATTTATGAATTACACAACCCCTTGTAAAATGTTGGGTATCTATTTGGGTGCGGTTCGTTATTCCGAAGGTTCGTTATTCCGAAGGTTCGTTATTCCGAACACGCAAATTTCCTATACCAGAGTGTTCGTTAATCCGAAAATGAAATAGGGTTCGTTAATCCGAACATTTGTTGCATTATTCCGAAGGTTCGTTATTCCGAAGGTTCGTTATTCCGAAGGTTCGTTATTCCGAAGGTTCGCTATTCCTAAAATGAAATCGGGTTCGTTATTCCGAAGGTTCGTTAAGGTCCGTTATTCCGAGGGTTCGTTATTCCGAAGGTTCGCTATTCCTAAAATGAAATCGGGTTCGTTAATCCGAAAATGAATTTGGGTTTGTTATAATGCTATAATTTCATATAAAGAGATAAAATAAACTTAAATGTTTGATTGGTCTGGCCAAGGGAGGGAAAGGGGGAGGGGTATGCTTAATGCAGGCTGTAAATTAAATAAACAAAACACAAACTATAGTATTATAACAAGCCCGATTTAATTTTCGGAATAACGAACCCGATTTTATTTTCGGATCAACGAACCTTCGGAATAACGAACCTTCGGAATAACGAACCCGATTTTATTTTCGGATCAACGAACCTTCGGAATAACGAACCTTCGGAATAACGAACCTTCGGAATAACGAACCTTCGGAATAACTGAACCTTCGGAATAACGAACCTTCGGAATAACGGACTGTAACCATCTATTTGATATCACAAAACGATACCAAAACATATAATAATGTGTTGTTCTTTGCCTGGTGGTCCCCTTTAATACCTTTTAAAAGAACTTTTACACAAATTTGTCAAAGAAACTAACAGCTTCCCATACTTAGTCCAACTTAGAGTTAAAGGTAGTGCTGAGTATTGGTATTTCCCGAAGTGCCCCCGATATTTTTTTGTGAGATAATGAAAAACTGACTGTCAAATTCGAAAGAACATACAATTTTAATGACAGAATCAACTTTATTTGATCAAAATCGGTTCAGAAACGGCTGAAATATCCATAAATATATTTTTATTCAAAATGTTCTTCACCGGCAATCACCGGGCGATATTTAGACTTTTTAGAAAAAATTCAAAAAATGTTCGAAGACTACTTTGAAAAAAATCAGAATAGGTTTTTAAAAAGTCGTTGATGATATCTCTATTGAATCATTATTTTAACAAACATTAAATGCACAATTTTGTATGAAAAAAAGGCTAAAACCAATTTTTTTTTTTTAATAGCGCCCTCTTGAGTTGTAACGGCTCTTTTTGAATGATAACAGGGGTTTTACTTAGTCGTTTGTAATTGTGTATACTTTTCGAGCATGGTGAAGTTATAACTATTATTTTGTACCGTAATGGTGCCGGTTTTGGTTACTAAAGTTAAGTTTGACCAATACTCGACTATCCCTTTGAAGGAACTACAGCGTCTAGATGGCCTAATTTTCACAATTTGGCTCTCTATATGTAATTTTTCCCGAAGAAAAAGAATTTGGCAGTCATTTCTCATGAAATCAATAAATTTTGGGGTAATAAGTAAATATCTAATTGTCCTGGGAACGCCCCTTTTAAATCAACAAAATGTGACGTCATCTAAAGAACGGACTAATGAACTAAATTCTGTAGATGATGCGTCATGACGTAAGCCAATGAATTGTCAATCACATGTCGATCATGCTACCGATTCCGGACCCTAAATGTGGGTGGGGCGTAAACTGGCTGCTAAGTGAGATTTGGCATCAGAAAACTAGTCTTAAATCACTACTGTGTTTATTTTCATGGATTTTTTTTCGGCAGACCTATGTTTCAAGTCATCAACTATGGAATAAGTGTCAAAGTACGTTGTATTCTTTAGGGCCATTCTTTGAAAAGTGAAACTTTTTTGGAAAAAATGAAGTTTGTTTTTTCAGTAGTTTTATTTCATTATTGGAAAGATCAGTGCCCAAAGGTTCATGAAATATATATATTTTTTTATTTATAACATTTCTTAGAAAAATTCATAAATTTTCATATTTCAATATTCAAATAAAAATCATAACTAAGGAAATAATCAAGCTAGCCCAGTCCTTTTATTCTCCTGTACATGATGATACCAACTTTGTGACAATTGAACTTCATTTTACTATCTAAACTTAATATTTGTAAAATTCATATTTCCATTCACATTGTACATGTCACACACGTGACCACCCCAAAATGTCACACACGTGACCCAGACATCCCCACATAATAACGTGCATTAAAAAACAACCGTTTGAGATAATTTTAATCTTTCACCATTTTCTTACTTACAGATATATATCAGTTGTCTGATACTAATATGAACATTTTAGCTTTTCATATTTCACAGGATTTCCAAAATGAAATTGAGTTAAATTTTTTTTCTTCAAAAGTGCTCCCGTGCGAAGTCACACACGTGACCGATGCCATTTGACCTCTGTCCTTGGGCAACGTAATCCTAATATAATCTTTTGTGTTACACATGAAAGACTTCAACATATGCAAGTCATATATGAAGTTCACATCACCATACCTCCTATACTTTCTAAAATATAAGCATCTTATTTCAGAATTTTTCCTATTTTGGGTCACACACGTGACCAAGAATGGCCCTTTAGGTCCTTTAAGTTCAACTAAGGATCTTTGTACCAAATAATAACGCAACAATTGATTAAAAAACACAATAAAATAAAATACAATACTTATTCATTATCTAGACATAGAAACATACAGATTCAGCACATTACATATAGTCAATAGTAGAATTATTTATCCAATTCAAAACACAAAATTGATTGATTCATATATAAAAATAGATGTTTACTTCTACTAAATTAGTTTAAACACACACCTTTGAAAGTACATGATATATATTTATTGTTTGTACTGGTACATAAATGGTTATCGAATTCAAAACACAAAATTGATTGATTCATATATAAAAATAGATGTTTACTTCTACTAAATTAGTTTGAACACACACTTTTGAAAGTACACAATATTGTTTGTACTGGTACATAAATGGTTCAAACATATTAGAGAAACTGACCAGAAATATAAACATTTGGTAATTTTGTTTACATGTACAAACCAGAGTTGAAGTTTCACACATTATTAAACCTAATAATACTTTTTATACACATTATTTTCTTTTTGAATGAATTAGTATGCAAGTAGTACATGATTGTATAGTAGAATAGTCTCTGCTTAATGGGGATAACATTTAAAGGGGTACAATTTGACCACTCAAACATTTTGTATGTCTCTTATGGAAATTGTTACTGCTTAATCGAGTACACCTGTTGAAGGGGTAATATTTACCTTGCAAAGGACCTTCCCAATTCGAGGCTAATGTACATGATTGTATGATAATATATCAATTTCAATGTAAAATATAAGTTATAATAATATCCATTTTTATATAGCGCTTTATCACCAAAGTCCCAAAGCGCTCAGAGCATTATTACCTTGGCTTTAGCCGAGCTACCATGTCTGATGGGGCGCTCAAGCATTTCAAGGAATACATTCCTGCCAAGTACCCATTTACTACACCTCGGTTAAGAGCAGCAATTGTGAATAAAGTGTCTTGCTAATACCCTCCTCACACAGGCTACGCTCTCGCTGCGCTCCTAATCCCCATTCATAAATTTGGCAGTGGGAGGCGAAGCACTGTCCGAACGATGATTAAATGACGAATGAATGGGAGGATTATCGCACATAGGTGAAAGGATAGCCTCTCATGCATGGACATACAATGGCTCCCTGAACAAAAGAGTAGGTCGCCAAAGACCCACGACCGCTTTCGACATGTCGAAAGCGGTCGTGGGTCTTCGGCGATCTTCAGATCCTCATTGGACAAAAGACATTTTGCAGGTACATTCCAGCGATTGTGATCAGCTATTGTCTAGATCGTGGCTAGAGCGTAGCCCGGTCTGAGGGCGGCATAAAGGACACACGTGCCGCGGCTGGGAATCAAACTCACGACCCTCGTATTGAAAGACAAAGGCCCGAACCAATATACCACGACACTCTCAAGTAGCAAGAACCCTTTGAAACTTTCCTTATATGGCCCAGTCCCACTGCACCATTTTTCCTTCTGTTTCCTATCGGTTTGAAGTCCGGAAGGTAGAAACAAAATTATGCGGACCAAGTTTGAAATGGACTACAGTAGTGTGATACTTTTAATTCGGCTCCGTTTCACGTGAAACGAAACGTCATGGAACGTCAACTAAATTTGTTAGATACTGATCGTTTTGCCACATTTTGGTCGGATAGGAAATGGAAGGAGAAACGGTACAGTGGGACTACAGGCCATTACCCATAACTCGAATTGGGTGGCCTAAAAACAAGGAAGAACATAAAAAAGTTGTAAATTAGTTGCCTCGTTTGGCAATTAGTACAATTTTTTTATAAAGAACAACTTTGGTATCCCAAATGTTTGGTGACTCAACACTCATGAGAAAAAATATTACGTCTGAGTTGATAAAGTACTGGAACCCCTGAAAGCAATTGATAGCAAAAGTTCACAAATATAGATATAAATATGGAAAATACTGCTGAAAATTTATACGACTCTCAAATATAGATATATACTCCGCAAAAAAAGAAACTGGACACTTGTATAGGTTGAAATATTTCATATTAATGTACGATAAAGTGTACATGATCATATATCAAATTAAAGGGAATTTAGTCCTCTACATGCAGGGTATAACTTAAAGATGTAATCGTTCATGCATGAAATGCCATGGTCAATTAACACTAGCAAGGACTGTTTTCAAAAATAGCAAAACAATGGAGGACCACACCATTCGACTGAAGTGATAGTAAGCGTTTCACTTAAAACAATATGAGCGGGGCAAGTTAATTATGACATTATTCAACTTTATTGTTATGAACAAACTCTGGAAATACAAATTTGCCAATAAAACAGGGCCAGGTTATGAGAGCATTATCATACTGGTCTGTATTACAGGCATGAAGCTTGTCTATTTCATGTGTCCCATGCAATCTTAACCATAGTTACCTAGAGAAACGTCATGTTAAAGACTGCCCAAATGTTTGACCAAGGGTGACTTCAGGTTTTGAAGATCTTTGGACTACGGTATAATTCTTGAGAAGAATTTATACCATTTTCATGCTGAAATAAGGGCACAAACTGTGGTTTTTACTAATAAAGCTTTGCCATGGAATTCCCCATTTTGTTACTTTTGGATGAAAATAACACCTTTAACGTTCACAATTTGTCTTTATTTATACTCTTTATTGAGATGAAGATAGAAAAGGTCACATTTGTAATGACAAATTATGCCATCTCATGAATATAGCGTTTTAGGTTATGCTTATCAACATTTATATGGTTGAGTGGATGTTCCATTTTTGCTATTTTTGAAAACAGACCTTGGTGTGGTTAATTGACCGTGACAAGTCATGCATGAATGATTTCATCTGGATTTTATGCGAATATTGAAGAGGGTAATTTTATCTTTAATTTGATATACAATATCATATATTTTATCGCTAATGAATATGTAATATTTGGTCTCATACAAGTGTCCAGTTTCTTTTTTTGCGGAGTATATATACATTTTATTGCTTGGAATTAATTTTTTACTAATTGCAACAACAATCTGGAATCTGGAAATAAAATAAGTCTAACAGGCACTCTAACCTGTCTTTGTGGCCACCTGTCTATAGCAGCCAACCTGTCTTATGGCTACCTGCCTATAGCGGCCACCAAACGTGATCCCCTGCAGAGAAAATAATGTTGAACCTGTCTATAGTGCATGGTCACTTATTTATAGTTGCCACTATTTTTGTTTCCATTGGGAGGTCAGTGTACACAGGTTTGACTGTACTAGTAGTTTCTTCAGCAGCCATTGAATCATCACCTATGTGACAGTACAGATGTACGAGTTGATTTTAAGTACTGGCACCATTGAAAGGAATGTGAGACCCTAACTGTAATCAGCGGTGTGGCCTGATTAGGTTTAATAGTAAGTCCCCAAACAATTAAATTGAATTGACGGATTGCAATATATACTGTATATGGAAAGATATCTATATCAAACGAATAATCTTCAGCACCTATTATACTTGCTATAATGGGCCAACACTCAAAACAGCTGTGCTAGTGAAAATATTTTAGTTGAAAAACGATGGCCCACATATCTGCGGTTTGGTAGTCCTACATTTGAGCAAGAAGATAACAGGTAATATGAAGTGTGCAAGGAGAAAGAGCATACATTTCTCCATGTTTTGAGCCCCATTTTGTTACTGTACCTGCTTTCATTATTTTATAATGATTTTTGTTATTGCATAGATTGCTATAATTTAGGAAAATCAATCATTTGGCAACACATCATCATATTTTCAAAACGGATTTTGGCATTAAAAATCGCAACTTTGTGGAAAAGTTACTTTATGTTTGTCTTAGATTTTAATAACTGAATATTTTCCACCTATTTCTATGTCATTAAAAGGTAGAAAAACATTAGGAGTTGCCAATTTGTTGAGGGAAATAATAATAACGTTTGCCTTGAAATAGCTCTCGTCCTTGATGTGTTCAGTACTTGCCCAATGGAGAGCAAGCAAACTCAATATTTCCTTTGAATTAAATGTTACTGATTGCAATAAATATCTGGCAAGATATAATTATCTAGATATCAAGTAATTTAGCGAGTTTACATAATATTCAGCACCTATCATTACTGGCTATTCCATGATGGGCCCACACAGTCAGCACCTAAGATGCAGAAAAAATGTTTGAGTTGATAAAGTACTGCCACAATTGAGAATAGTTTTATCTTGGTATATCCTTTGAATTAAATTGTACTGATTGAGAGGAGAATCTGGAAACATTATACAGTTGTTAACTGGTGGTGGAGGGAAAAGCACGGAATGTTCCACTCCAGAGGGATTTTAAATGCTATTGAGGGAAGAGTAAATAAGTCCCGAGACGTAGTCGAGGGACTTATTTTCTTCACGAAATAGCATTTTAAATCCTGAGGGGAACATTCCATGATTTTCCCCGAC
Source organism: Echinarachnius parma (assembly GCA_037951105.1). Lineage (NCBI taxonomy): Eukaryota > Metazoa > Echinodermata > Echinoidea > Clypeasteroida > Echinarachniidae > Echinarachnius > Echinarachnius parma. The sequence goes on from JBAMJV010003204.1 coordinate 48,523, forward strand.
AGCAAAGTTAACAACTGTTTTATCATCTGATTGCCATGTAACAGTGCCATGTAATATCCAAAAATATTACAATTACATGGCAGCTCATTTGTACTGTATTTACTAAGTCAGGTGATAAAGAGCTCTATCATACAGTTTACAGGAAATAGCTAATCTTCAGCAGCTGTTAGACTGGCTATTACATGAAGGATCGACAACCCCTAAGTGAGAGAACATGTTTTTTAAGCACTGGCGCAACTGAAAGCAACAGATATGTCTTTGTGATTTGAATTCAATTTTACTGATTGCGATGAAAATCTGGAAGTATAGGATATATCTATCAAGTAGTTTACAGAAAAGAGATCAGTTTTCAGCAGCGCTCAAACTGGCTATTCATGTCCGAAAACCTATATCTGAATTGTTAAGTTCTGGCATAATTGAAGAGAACTCAAATAATATCCTTTGAAATAAATTGTAATGATTGCGATTATAATCTAGTTTACAAAAAGGAGATAATTCTTCAGTAGCGCTCAAACATTCCATGAAGGGTGACATGCCCAACAACCCATATCTGAGCTTTTAAGTTCTTATCCTCCAAACTTAATTTTACTGATTGCGATACAAGTCTGGATTCTGGAAGCTTATTATCTATCATGTAGTTTAAAGAAAAGAAGTCTTCAGCAGCGCTTAGACTAGCTATTCCATGAAGGGCCGACAACCCTTATCTGCGTTTTTAAGTGTTGGCGCAATTGAAAGAAAGTGTCCTCAAAGATATATCCTCCAAACTGAATTTTACTTATTGCAATAAATTCTGGAAGCTTATATCCAGAACTCGACACTCGCACTGGGCCAGTGAAATTGCACTTCGGCCAGCAAAAAGTATAAAAGTCATATTTTGGTGGCCCGATTGGGCAAGCAGATTTTCTACCCGACATTGACAAAATCAGAAAAATCTTGTTTTGTTTCATGTCATGCTTCATCTACTATCCCAGGTTTGATTAGGAAAGAGTGATATTTTGAAAAGTAAAAAGTTTTCTCATGAAATCAAATTTTCGGGCCAGTAAATTTTTCAGGCCACCAGAAAAGGGGAACAAATTATTTCACTGGCCCGACCGGGCCACTGACAAAAAATGTAAGTGTGGAGCCCTGATATATCTATCATGTAGTTTAAAGAAAAGAGATAAGTCTTCAGCAGCGCTTAGACTAGCTATTCCATGAAGGGCCGACAACCCCATCTGCGTTTTGAAGTACTAGCGCAATTGAAAGAAGAGTCCTCAAAGATAAAGGTATCCTTTTAACTAAATTTTACTGATTGCGATAAAAGTTTGGAAGCATATCTATCAAGTAGTTTACGGAAAAGAGATAATCTTCAGCAGCGCTCGGGCTGGCAACTCCATGAAGGGCCGACTCCACACCGATATGAGTGAATATGTTTGGGTTAATCAAGTACTGTCGCATGCCAGTCTCCTGAAGGTAGTTGTCCATAGCAAAGTCGAGCGGATTCTCCGAGTGGAGCTTGACGCCTCGCAGGTATCCCAAGATGCCTGGGATCTGTTGTCGTGGGAACACAACGGCAGGGAGACAACATGACGTGCCCGGCCCCAGAGTGTAGAAGGACTCGGACAGATACCGTGGAAGATTGACGAAGCCTCTCCCTGAAACCCAGATCAAGAGAAAGAAGTAGCCAAACACCGCTACAAACACTGCAAACAAAGGAAAAGCCTTTCTACAGGCACTGTTCACTCCATGGCTTTCAGGATTAAAGGCACAACACAGTTTACACGAAACAACAAAAAGTAGAACTGCTAGACCGGTTAACAAGGCACTCAGTGAAATCCACTCAAGTGCGAAGAAGTAGTTGCCTTCGTATCTTGCGAGCGAGTTTGGAAAGTTCAGTTTGAACCAGGCCCAGTCACTCTGTCCCCTTTGAAGGACACCACGTTGAATTTGGGTCTCAACTCTGTGTGCTAGAATGTATTTCAAGGTCGAATAGAAATCTTTGTGGGGTAATGCATCATCCTGAAGGAGGAGGACATACTTTGCGGAGAATTTCTGCGCGTCGGACAGACAGGAGACGTAGTGTAGCTTCTCCCGTTCGTACTCGTTATCCACTGGAGAACTCTTCACATCCACAGTTGGGAAGTACTCGGAAAGAGCGATCGCTTCTTCGTGTTTTCTTGTGTCCCCATCCGCATTGCATATGAATAAAGTGGCACTATCCGTGGAATGTTGCAGAACTTCATGCAGAGCGACCATCACCTGGGTGAGATACCTCGGACCAAAATGGTAACCATTACGACGCACCGTTACCACAGCAACGACAAACTCCAGGTCGCTATGCTGGCTAGACTCCTCGTACAGCCGTTTTGTGGCAGCTTTTGGTAGACCGGCAAGCTTGGCGTCGGCAAGATCCGCATACCGACGATTCGCTTTCTTCGCTTCCGTTATGATGCTGTTGGGATTACGATGCCAGACTTTGTAGTACTTGGTGAGCGGAAGATCTTTCATGAGATACGGCAAGATAACCACGAACGTGGTGACGTAGACCGCTAGACAGGCAAGGATGAACTTTCTCCGAGCTTGGTGGTAGCACAGCCAAATAAGAAGTCTTTTGAGGAGTAGAAATGGAAAGCAGACGCACTGGAATAGACGACCCGTCTTCATCGTAGACCATCACCAAGTTTCCTCGACTTTTACATCATCCTTGCTTCATGTAGCTGTAGGTTCATTCGTCATTTTTCTGGTTCATCTTCCTGCAGAGAAGAATAACAAAATAGAGGACAAGAAATGACAATGGTATTAAATCACATACATGGACAATGGTAGATAGCACAGTGAGAAAAAAAATCTGACATTTTTGGGGCCTCATTTACATTAAAGTTTGAACTGTCTGACAGTGATAACCTGATGATTGACAGTTTAGTCTAGAACTAGAAGATACTGGATTACCGTTATTGCGTTAACGGTTAATGGTTTCAAAATAGGCCCCTGAATTAAGAAGTGCCAGATTTATCTCATATCTGTCTCTGACTGCAAACTGATCAAAAGTTATTTTTTTAACCCGTTTAATTACGGGAACCTGGTGGGCTATGTATAAAGTCTAGACTATGGCACACATACGCGCCTTGCCATTCACTCACACGCTCTGAATGTAACGTGCACATGCACTCACTATCCCTGAAAATTATTGCTACTAAAGTTAGCATAATTTTCAGGATTGTGATTGAGCTTGTCACAACTATAAATTCGCGGCCGAGATCTTAAAGACCTCAAATAGCCCGGCCTTTTTAGGGTTAAGATCAAAGCGGCCGATCGCCGTGAAAATGTGCACGCATGATAAGTGAAGTGTATAGAATACAATTGTAATTTAAATTTTTCGAAAAATTCATTAATTTGCATATTTATGGTAATTTATGCAAATAAAGTCATAAAATTCATATTTTTACCCATAAATCATATATTCTTCATAATTAAACATTGGTTTTCACTACATATATTCTTTAGAGCATTTGGAATGATAATACAACAAAAGAATTTGGAAGAGCCAGGTTCTTCCTTATGTATTCTATTGTTTTTATAATTTCTTATGTATTTTATTGTTTTTGTTGTTTATTTTATTACTAACAATAATTAAACTATTTTGAACCCCAAAACAAACATATAAAATGTAAACAAGACCAAATAACTAATGATATGTGGGTCATTCTTCGATAAGTGTATATTTTCGACCATCGTGAGATCGTGAAAATCAAAACTGTTTCTCCACTTTCTTTATGTGTGTTTAATATATGTTAACATCTCGTCGCTTGCCCGCACGAAGGCCGCTATCGCAAATTTGGTCCAAATTTTCGAAAAATGTTTTATTCAGTAATATGGTAGAGAATTTAAAAAGCTACAATTTGATATATTGCACATGATCTAATTCGCACTATTTATGAAGATATTCTTCATAAACAAAGGCCGCTAAGCGTTATTTGCACAAAAAGTTCCCGCACAAAGGCCGCTACGCGCATTCACGCGTGTACAAAAGCCCCATCTATTATTTTGTGTCGTCTGGTCCAGCAAATTAGTACGTCAAATTCTAGGTAAGTACTCGAATGATACTTTGTATAAAGTATTTTAGATAAAAACACTGCCTTCAATTATTACCCAAAATAAGTTTATATCATGCATTGGTTCTAAAACATAGAATAATAGTCATGTTTAAACGAAAATGTTATGTTTTTGGACTCATCGGTATGTGTACACTGTCCCACCTATAGATAAATGTGTTTGTTTTGCATTTGGCATGTATACAATCCAAAGAAACCACAACTAGTCACTAGTACTCACAAGATAAAGAAGGCACGATATTATCCCCTGTGTTGATTTGATTGTGAAAATATACTTGGTGAAATTCATCTAGTCTGGATAAGAGAAGATATGTATGATGTAGACTAAGTCTAACTCTAAGCTGCCTTAACATGTCTGGACTAGTCTCTAACTTGTATTACGATAGAGTTCTAGACATGAGTTAGTCTCAAACTGTTCTTGGTACTAGACAACTAATGAACTAGTAAGCCCTACTAGTAGTAACTAAGTAGGGTAGGCGTGTTATTGCAGTGTGAATTGCGGGTGATGATATGTCCAAATTTGAGTGGACTTGTTCTTGTCTGGACTAGTCTTAGAGTTAGACAAGACTTAGTCTTACTTTAGACTTATATTTTAAGTTGTGGTACTCTACAACTAGTAGTACAATTGTATATTGTGACTTGCGAGTGATGACTTGTAGAATTGTTCTTGTCTGGACTGTATATGACTTAGTTTAGACTGATATTTTAAGCTCTACAACTAGTGCAATTGCATTGTGAATTGCGAGTGATGTTATTGGCTAGCTTCAAAGCTTTATCACTGGTTATAAATGTATTCACAACTAATTTCATGTCCCATATTAGCATATAAATTATACAAGTAGTGTTTGTCAGATATAAAAATGAAGGAGTTTCAGGGACGAACACTGTACTAGGGTTTTCTATAAGCTCAGCTGGTAAGAGCATTGGTCTATCAATCCGGGGGTCTCGAGTTTGAATCCTGTTAGAATCCCATTATTATTTGCTTTTTTCATTCATAACTATGTAATTATGCAAGTTGATAACATCACATGAATAATGATACTGAACTGCCCATGAATCTTCTTTCCCAGTCTGCAAAATGTATACAGTACAGTACAACATGTGGACTACGTGTAGCTGTGTAAAAACATATCTAAGACAAAGTATTGACAATTGAATATATGTAAGTGGTGAGAAGTGACTGAAAATTGCCACTGAACATGAAGGGTCAATCAACTATTTGTCAATTTGAATCCATTAATTTGTTTTTATTTATTTGACCAGTTTAGTTTTCATAGTGAGATGAGCTAATTATGTGTCTTGTCATTTTTGTTTCTCTTACTGCCAGATCACTAAGATGAAGAACAGAGCTGTCAGAGGGAATGTCACATCTACACAAGACATGAAGCTGATTATAGAAGGGTGTCAAGATATTGCAAACAGATCAGATGAAGGGTGCAGCTATGACAGATGAAGTCATCATGATACAGTAAGTGTTTTAAGAATCATGTATACAGAATTTCTTACACATTTACCTGATTATGAAACGTCAATGAAATATGAGGAAGGACAAAATTGACAAATGTTTCACTCCCCAGTATGCACATACCTTGAGTGTAGAGATAACTCTGGAAGCAATTATTACAAGATGGTTATCTTGTAATAATTGCTTCCAGAGTTATCTCTACACTCAAGGTATATGGTTATGCCTGGTTTATTTTCTTATTCATCTTTGGAGAATCCTATATTAGATTTAGATGCAAATCTTTCCAGTTTGGGTATTTTTAAAAATCAAAACATGTAGTTGGCAAACTTATCATTTGTTGTTGCAAAGAGGCTTCAACTGAAACCCTGTATTCTTTGTCTACAAACAGGCTCATAATTGTGAAAAATTTCTATAAAATGAATGTGAGTCAACGCATTCTGGAACTGGAATTACATGTTTGTATAGCAATAAACTCGACCTTGAAGGTTGTTGGAAATATGTCCCATTTCAAGCGCCAAATAAATGTGACTTTTATCTGTCATTTTTGTACAGGAAGCCTACAAGACCTATTGTAACATCTGTGATCATGTGACTTGGGCAGCGCTGGGACATCGCTTGGGACAACACTGCAATGTGAAGATGACCCCTGTTTAATGCATCTAGGCATGGTAAGAGTGAAATATGAGTTTGTTTAACCAAAAAAATAATTGTCATGTAAATAATATTCAATTAATTTTCTTCTTGCTCCAAAAATATGTATGTAAATGTCAATGTATTATATGCACTGATGAACAATTTACGTTTTTGTCTCGAACTCAATTTGATACATGATTTGTGTGTTTACAAACCTTGTTATTGTACAGAATGAGTTCCTCCCTGATCTGACATGGGATAGACGGTTCCTGAGAACATGCACTTTCATCAGATGGAAGAATAACGCAAATATCACAAAGCAGGTATGTGTTTCTCTAGTCAATATTTTCTTTTAGTTAAATTTATACATTATACTGGTGCTATTTTTCAAAAAGGTGACATTTTAGAATTCAATCATATACCAATATCATTATGAGGTTATTCCGTCTGCATGATGTGTGTTTATTTCATAGAACAGAAGGGCTGCTGTTGTCTTGTTAAAAGGGGTGAAGATCTACATGTATATCAGATTTCATCACATACTGCCGATGTTTACTAAAATCGAAAGCATTCATGAATGTTTTTTAATTCATTCATAAGATATTTCACAAAAAAAAATATACTTAATTATTTCCTTAACAACAGCAACAACAGGGGAAATCAGAAAAGAGCTACGTTGCTGTTTACCATATATCTAAATTTAACATTTCCAACAAAAGAACTTTTACATAAAATGATGATGTATGGACTGCAAATTAAGGCTATTTATTATGTACTTTTCATTTTTAAAAACTAATCAAGGTTAAATTGAATATTATCTCCCCACATTTAACATAGTCGGAGAGCTATAGAACCTTGCATTGCATTATAAAAGTGCTTGATGCTTGCCTAATAAAATCATAGTGTAACCTGTAAAATAAACATAGCAACGTAATCATGGTATTGAGTAGCTCAATAATGTGACTATTATATATCATGTTAAGTTGACTATCAGTTTCAAAGTTCTTGCGAGTGGACGGCAATAAAATTTATAAAATTATAAGTGATTTTGTTTTCAAAATAGGACCATATTTTGAGCATTTTACTTGATAAAAGTTCATATAGAATTTAGTTTACCATTATACAAATATTTTTGTTTATTTTGTACAGATCATCAAGATCCGTCTTCTTGGCAACAGTGATTCCAACATGGTGCAGGAGGGGTGCTTTCAGTGAGACATGCTGGAATTTTGTTTACCTTTTCCTGGAATGAAATCCTATATAAAAAAAACTTTCAATCAATAAAACAAATGGAGAATACAAACTTGTGTATCTAGGCTTGCAATAGCAAAGAATTCACGTTTTATAAAAGCCAATTTGGACATAGTAGGGTCCATTTATATCTGAACATACACATAATTTCTTGTCACCCTGGGTGATAATGGTATCTGTTTTGGTCTTACAGTATGGCATATCATCTGTTTTCTTTGTATGGCCACTCAATAGAAACTTGTGGTCCGATTTTAAAGGAGTTACGTTTGTCGATTTTTGCATTATCTCACATATCAATTTTAATGTTTGCCAAAATAAGTCTAAGGCTGTAGAATAATAATGTCCATTAGCATAGTTAATCATTGGTGCACATTCTTTGTTAGTGATGTGTAATTTAAAACAAGGTTATAGTGGGGTTTTTTTTTGTAGAATTGAAACAATATTGTTATAAATGTTTAAAATCCTAAAATAATATAATTATGTTATTTTTAAGTGATTATTATGTGACTTGCAAACTCAATTTATTGCTTCATATGTTTTCCAGAGAGCTTATTTTGAAAGTGAAGTTTGATTTTGATTAATTGTGAAGATGGAACTGAACAGTAGTTGAAATTGTAGTGTTCATCGGTTTTAAAGTATCATACAACATTTGAGCATAATACATTCAATATGGATATTTTAAATATGTATTTAATTTTGCTGGTCCCAAATAGTTCTATTATTGATTTTTTTGCCTGGGCCTCTGTATGTATTTAGTAATTTAAACATTATTGTAATAATACGAACTGTATCTCTAATTCTGCATGATATTTTAATTTTAGAGATATAAGAAAACTGAAAATTATTTCATTTAATTATGTGAATTGTCCTTTTCAGTTATGAATTGTAAATTGATGCTATGATTTTAACCTCTGCATTCATTATTTTATACTGGTGAAGAAGTATCCTCTTTGCAAGAAATAAAGTAATCTATATTATGAATATTCAATTTTGTTTTCCATTCATGGGTGGCTATTTGAAGCACTTATATTTTCTATAAACCATATTGATCATTTTCGTTGTGACAACAATTTAACCCATTCAGAATTTTCATGACTGCATGATTTAGCTTCAACACTTATTATTCAGACCATAGATCCCTGCCCGAGTATTTTACAGTATAATGAGTGAAAATGGATGAGAGCTAACTAAGAGCTAGCTGGAAAATGGTAGTATTTCCATTAAATATCAGTGAAGCCTAGAATCACCAAGAATAATCTTTTTGTATATTGGCTTCATAGTTCTGCAATCAATATTTACAGGAAAGTCAAATCACCCAGTTGAAATATTTTGGGCGTCGCCTGCAACGCACCTCTGATATTCATGATGCGAGAAGGATTTAATAGATCATGGCAGACTTTCCTTCCCCTTTAAGAAATTTGCTCAACTCTCAGGCAATGATAACACATGATAAACCTAACACAAACAAAATCCCCCTTAAAAACTCCTCATGATTTACTATATAAGAATAGTTTTCATAGTATGAATTTCTTGTCAAGACAAAATATTAAAATTATTATTATTTATGATTTAATAAATAAAAATAGTTTTCATAGTATGAATTTCTTAACAAGACAAAATATTAAAACGCAGTTTATCGAGAATTTATAAATTTTGTTTTTAGGGGGAATTACCGTTTGTGTTATGTTTACATAAATACATATACATTCATGATTCGGCGAAATCGAAATAATACACTTTATAATAACACCAACAACAGGATATAGAGTTCATTTGAATGACCTTTATCCATTTTCATTGTAATAGCTATAGGATGCACATGGCATATGATCCCAATAAATTGGCAAATAATGCAATAATTACCCCCACCTTTAATGTGTAAAACTGACACGTATTAATAAAAAACCAGTGGATGTGTAAATAATAGATAGGCCCATTGACAATTTCAATAGCAATTTCTTTTCGAGGCTAACTACCTCCCCCCCCCCCCCCCCCCCCCGGTACGCATAACAAACAAAACAAAACAGACAAAACACACATCAAGAAACAAAAATGCTGCCACTGATGTTGTGACCATAAATACAACATGAAGAAGGAGACAAAACATAAAGCGGTCTTTTCGATAGTAAGTAAAACAAAAGGGATACCAAGTAAAAGATTCCTTTGGCTTTACCACAACAAAGTACGCTAATTACTATGCGCGAGCACTATCAAAACGTTTCTGCACTTAATTGACTGCACAAAAGCCACTGCGCATACCTACAACACGTAGACTGCGGCCTTTGTACATAGAGCGCGCTCAAATTGTTCCCGCACAAAAGCCGTAACGCGCGTAGCGGCGTTTGTGCGGGAAACGCCCAGCGCGTTCAACTCACTGCACAAAAGCCACTATCACAAAATCGACGATAACTCAACAAATAATGATTGTTTTACAAAATTAATTTGTCAGTCTGATAGAATATGCAACATTCCACGTTTTCATGTATAATTTGTATGTGTTAAAGAAAAATTGTAAGTTTAAACCTTTTAAAACGCTCTATCTCAGAACTAACTTTTGACCCGCGACGCGCGTTAGCGGCCTTTGTGCGGGCATGCGACGATCTGTAGATTAGGGAAATATGGTTTGGCGCGATCTTTAATGGGGCTATGTAATATTTTGGGGGGTTTTATTAACATGTACACTGTTAATGCGTCATCTCCGTCACAACATTTTTGCACAACTAGATCGTCGCATTTTAACTGAAGAACATAATTCACTTCTTATTCAATCTTTGTTTGGAAAGAAAGGGTGACTGTGAAAAGAAAAAAAAAACATTGGTCAACCATAATCACATTTTTTTTTCTAGAGCCACCATTTATACTTGCCTTGCTGAATAAATAGTGAATTTTGCCAAATAGTTTTGCTTTCAATCAGTGTTATGAAATTTTCTCAGGAAATTAGGATGAAGAGAGGTACATGATTACGAGTAAATAGATCACTAAAAATACCAATACGAATATTTTTTACCAGAGTATAATCTTTGTTTAAATTTATGCATTTGAACTCAGCGTGACGGAGATGACTGAAGCGTGACGGAAATGACTGAGGCGTGTATTTAACATGTTTAAGAATACATTAAAATCACATGTTATAATAATCTAAAATTCATGCAAACTAAGCTTTGTCATAGAATATTTGTCAGTTTTGAACAACATTGTGTGTCAATTAACTGAGTTGACAATCCAACTAAAAATCACCATCTCAGTCACAAAAGAGCCGTGACGGAGATGACGCGTGACGGAGATGACTATCAGACACATTTAAAGCGCCGATAGCTAATGGCAATGTATTTGATACAAATGAGCGATAGTGATGTATGGTTGTTCGGTGGGCACATTCATACAAATGATTAGAAATTCAATCTAACATCTTTATCTAGCTAATATCAATCGTTCGGAGATGATAATCATCATCTCCGTCACGAAAAAAACGTGACGGAGATGATGCGTGACGGAGATGACATTCAGACACATTTAAATTGCTGATAGCTTATAGCAATGTATGCAATACAAATAAGCGATAGTGTTGTATAGTTGTTCCGCGGGCACATTCATATAAATGATTAGAATTTCAATCTAATATCTTTATCTAGCTAATATCAAGCGTTCGGAGATGACGCTTAATAAAGGTACGGACCTGGTTTTTGACAAAGATCTCAAAAAAACAATGTTACTTACCTATAGACCGGGGAAAAAACATGTCTCTTCTTTCTACTACCTAGTCACCCGACATGTTGCCACCACGATCACTCAAATTTAGCATATTTTTGTACCGTAGATGACGGACTCAAAATGCGTGACGGAGATGACGCAAAATATCGGGACACACAAAACAGATTCCTTTTAAAAAATTTTTTTTTTAATCGTTGCATGTGTGCGTATTTAATCTTGGTATTCGTAGTCAACTCATAAAATTGAATATATTAAGGTATATTAGGACAAAAAATATGCAGCTTTTTTGAAATGCTGTATTATGATAGTTTTACATGATGCCATCGTGACATGCGAGTTTGAGGGGGGTGGAACATTAAAAAAATAAAAATAAAAAAAAGTATAAGAGTTATCACTTTACTTTTTTTTGTATTTGTTGATTTTTTACTTACTTGCAAGTCAACACAAAGAGGCAACGCAAAAAAAGCTTTAATTTTTTTTCTATGCGACACCAAAGTAGCGGGACGCAAAACTATACACTTATCGAAGAATGACCCATACCTCTTTTTACGAAAACTGATATTTCCATGTTTTGTAGAAAAAATTTGTACACAAATCACGAAATTGAGGGATTTTCGGACTGACATGCATAGACAAAAGGTCACGTGACTTTGTAACGGTACGTCCGATTTTCAAAATTTTTGTTTTAAAATATGCGCAAGACCCAAAAGAAAAAAGTTACCAAGCAGCGGCGCGTCATCTTATTACCGCGTTTTGGAGCAATAAAAAAAATCGCGGAGGGGGGTTAAGGGGGGGGGGGCCATAATGGCAACCCCCCCCCCCCCCCCCCCACCCCCCGGCCGTAGAAATACCTCAAATAGCCCGGCCTTTTTAGGGTTACGGAAATATACTTGATAAAAGATACAAAAATTGACAGAAAACAGGTAAAAAACATAACTACTTTGAAATCATGACCATTATTTTAGCAATTGTCGAAGATTCAGTTGATTTTGGGTACGTTATATTTGTGTTTAGTAGGGTCCTCTTCACGAGCGCGCCACGGGTAGCTAGCGGCGTAGGGTGCCGACACCGGAGTGCGGGTACATTAGTGAACTAGCGCCGATCAGTTACGCCCAAATCCTCGGCCTCGTATTTTGAATAATTACCTGGCTTTGTCTTTAACCGGAGCCTGAACTGTTTGTTGCAGTAGTGGCATTAGTGAACTCGGGGTCGTTTCTATAGCACCATCAAGACTAGAGATGACGGGCATCTCTTTCCAACGTTTTCCCTCTCGATCTCGCGTCGACTAGTAGTCGTAATTCGTCGGCTACGTACGTACTGTACCTAGCTAGCTATAGCTAGCTAGCTAGCTAGCTAGCTACCCGTACGTACGTACCCGCTATTATATGCATCTGGCTGTAGCTAGCGCGCGCACTTGCACCGTACCCGCGCCGACAGACTGGCAAACATATCATCCTTATGCGCAGGAATATATCTAACATGCCCAATAATCACGATGCACCTAATTAGAAGCGCGCATCAGTTAAGTTAATATAATGCATATCAAGTATCAGCGTAAATTACATGGGTATGTCTACTATATTCAATGCACTCAGTGATGCCATGTGATAGAAAGTTTTCCATCAAGTTTTACATTTACCCACGAGAGAGAATAATATAGAGAATAATAATAAGATAATTAATTATTAATTGCAGTAGCGGCCCCAGTCGATTTGATATTTCTGGAATTGGAACTGAAGTTACTGAACCGCGACCATTGGACTATGAACTTGTACCTTATATCTCTCAAATTGTAAATGCGATGTGTTTGAATGTGTGTGGCTTGCATAGTAAGCTAAGTCTTGGAATTATGGAGGAATATGTTAAAAGTTATGATGTTGTTTGTTTGTCTGAAACTAAATGTAACTCTGTCGATGATAATTTTGTTGTAGGATTTAAGCCATTTGTAATGCCAAGTAAGAATGTGAAGCATAGGTTTGGGGCAGCTCATGGATTATGTGTGTTAATTAAGACTGCAATTGCTAGTTATTTTCAAGTTATACATGATACTTGTTCAGAATTTGTTTATTGGTTCAAGTGTAGTGCACTAGTGGTGAAGCCTATGGTGACCCATTCATTTTAGGTGCAGTTTATCTTCCTTGTGAAGGTTCAAAATCACAGGGAGATCAAGGGAGGCCTGAAAATTTAGCAAATCATCAGCAATATTATCATAAATTTCACCATGATGGTGAAATTTATGATAATATTGCTGATGATTTGCTAAATTTTCAGGCCTCCCTTGATCTCCCTGTGATTTTGCTGGGTGATTTTAATTCAAGAACAGGTAATTTGAGTGATTTTATTGTTTTGGATGAAGCAGTTGCTATTGAATGTGGGGTTGAATTGGCTCAGGATGATTTGTTCAGTTCGAAATTTGTTCTTGATGATCTTGGTATTATGACTGACCGGTGTAGTATGGATGGGCATGTGAATAATAATGGTCGTAATTTGATTGAATTGTGTAAGAGTCTTGATATTAAAATTGTTAATGGTAGATTTGGAGATGATCGCGGAGTTGGTGATTATACTTGTCAAACTGCTAATGGGAAAAGTGTCATTGATTATGTATTGGTATCCTCTGCTTTAATGCCGAAAATTATTGCATTTCAGGTTGATGTTTTGGACAAGTGTTTGTCTGATGCCCACTGTGCGGTATCTGTTAAATTGTCTCTTGCTAGTGAAGTTAATGATAAAGGTCGGTGTAGGCCTAATGTAGTTGTACAGTCGGAGCACTTTATGATGAGTAATTCACAAAGTGATTACAGGTATTGCCCTCTTAAAACTCGTTGGAATAGTGACTTAAAATTAGAGTACCAAAATGCTTTTTGTGAAAATAGTATTAACTGTTTGAGTGTGGATATCCAGAATATGGTTGCTGGAAATGTTACTCAGAATGAATTAGATAGCTTTATTGAGAAATTGAATAAGATATTAATTGACCCAGCTAAAACGCTTGGTATGTGTAAAAAGGTGAAGAGATTGTCTAAACCTTCTAGACATTCTCAGAAAAAGCCATGGTTTAGTAAATTATGCGAGGTTCGAAGAAGAGAATATTTGAACGCTAAACGTAGGTTAAAAGGATTAAGAACGGATGAGGCTCAAGCTGAATTGATGGATAGGGCCAAGGCTTAATATAAGAAGTTTATACGGAAGGTTTCTAGGGAGTATTATAATGATTTGCATAAGTCTTTAAGAAATTTGAAGTGTAATAAGCCAAAGGAGTATTGGGACATTTTGAATAATGCAGTTAGCTCTGAAAGTAAAACTGGTAATGTTTCTCTTGAGGAGTTTCAGAGGCATTTTGAGATGTAAGTATGAGGCCAGAGGAGTTGGGCAGTGAGACTAGAGTAGAATTTGATCCTACTGTGTCATTCTATTACTGAGGATATAAATAGAGATTTTTCTTTAGAGGAGATTCAGAAAGTGATTAAACTATTGCGTAATAATAAGGCTAGTGGAATTGATAATGTGTTAAATGAGTATTTAAAGAATTCACCGACCAGCTTTGTGATATTGCTTGTTTGTTTGTTTAATACTATTTTGTACTCTGGTGTGGTACCCACTATTTGGTGCCTGGGTATGATTAAACCTTTGTATAAAAAGAAAGGCTCTCCAGATGACCCTGATAATTATAGAGGAATAACTTTACTTAGTTGTGTAGGTAAACTATTTACTGCTTGTATTAATGCAAGACTTACTGAATATTTGGACTGTGTTGGTTTAATGGGAAATGAACAGGCTAGATTCAGGAGTGGCTATAGTACTTTAGATCATATTTTTACATTGCATGGTTTGATTGATTTATACTTGCATCGTGGTAAGAGGATTTATTGTGCCTTCATAGATTATAAAAAGGCTTTTGATTTGGTTGATAGGGCCAGTTTATGGTCAAAGTTAATTGCTAGTGGTATTAATGGTAATGTTATACGTGTAGTGTATAATATGTATGAAAGTGCTAAGTCATGTGTTAAGGTAGGACATAACCTGTCAGATTTCTTTCTGTGTAATATAGGTGTCCGACAAGGAGAAAATTTGTCTCCTCTTTTGTTTGCGATATATCTTAATGATTTTGAATATTTTATAAGTAGGCATTATAAGGGTCTGAATATGTGTTCTACTGAGATAAGGGAAAACCTTAGTGATGACGATGTAGAGGTATTTTTAAGGTTGTATGCTTTACTTTATGCCGATGATACTATTGTGATGGCTGAGTCAGCTGTAGAGTTACAAGCTGCGTTATGTTGTGCAGTTCATCAGTATTGTGAACTTTGGAAATTAACTGTCAATGTTACTAAGACAAAAATTATGATTTTTTCTCGCGGAAAAGTTCGTAAATTTCCTGCCTTTATGTTTGGTGAGAGCGAAGTGGAAGTAGTTCCTGATTATGTTTATCTTGGGACAACCTTTAGTTTTAATGGTTTATTTAATAAAGCTATAGTTAAACAGGTGAATCAGGCAAGGAGAGCATTATTGTTTAATTAGTAAGGCAAGGAAATTGTGTTTGCCTTTGGATATTCAATGTGAGTTATTTGATCAGCTTGTAGTACCAATTTTATTATATGGTTGCGAGGTTTGGGGGTTTCAGAAACTGATTGTATTGAAATGTTTCATAAGAAATTTCTTAAAAGTTTGCTTAGAGTTAATCGTGGTACTGCTAATTGTATGGTTTATGGAGAACTTGGTAGGTCTGATTTGAGAAGTACTGTAGAGTCGCGTATGGTATAGCTACTGGGCTAGAATTGTTCAGGGGAAAAGGTCAAAGTTATCTTACATTGTTTGTAAGTTGCTGCGTAAGTTGTATGATAAGGGTGATTTTGAGTCGAGGTGGATTAAACATATAAAACATATTTTGGATAGGTGTGGAATGTCAAACATCTGGACTGTTGATGTTCCATTGAATATTGATTGGGTGAAATTGTCTTTGAATTTGAGGTTAGCTGATATGTATAAGCAAAATTGGAATGACGAGGTTAATAGGAATCGTTTGTGTATAAATTATAGGATCTTTAAAAGTGTGGTTGGTTTTGAAAAATATTTAGTGCAGTTGGATGTTAAAGATAGGATAACTTTGTCTAGATTTCGGTGTGGAAACCATAAACTCCCAATAGCAAATGGTCGCTACTTGCCTGAGCAAGAGTTGCAGATTTGCAGCTTGTGTTCCTTACAAGATCAGGGGGATGAATTTCATTATGTCTTAGTGTGCCCTGCATTTCAGAATGATCGGAAGCAGCTAGTTAAAGGTCATTATTTCAAGAGGCCAAATGTATATAAGATGTACCAGTTATTTAATGTTAGAAATATTAAACAGTTAAAAAATTTATCAAGATTTTGTAGTATTATTATGGCTAAGTTTTCTTAGTGTGTGCTAGTTAAAAGTTGTTGCCAAAGATTTTGTTTGTTTTTTATCATGTTTATACTTGATATATATACACTTGTTATATTTCTCCCATGCCCCCGTGAGGGGCCGTTATTGAGAATAAAATTCATTGTCATTGTCATTGTCATTGTCATTCATTGTCATTGTCAGAAAAAGTGGGCGTGTCCAATGTTGTTGTTGTTGTTGTTGTTCTATGTGTAATATGTGTAATGAGTGGCATGGTATCAAGGAAATGTTTTGGGGCTTGTAATCTTTGTTAACGACCTGCCGGATATGACTTAAAGGGCAATGAAACCCAAGCAAAATGTTCCTTTCATAGTCTTGAAGAGATTAAGAAGAACAATCTCTGAAAGTTAGAGCATAATCGGGTAAGAAACAAGAAAACTACAGCTCTTTGAAGATGTCCATTTATTCCTATGGGGAACTCAAATTGGCAACGCACTCTGATAAGTGTGTGGACAACTCCCCATATGTTTTGTACACAAATGTTCCCATTTTTACAGTTTTCTTCATAGTCACATTTTTCCATTCCCCCAACTCATGATATGTTATGTATAAAAGCATTCTACAAAATGTTGAACTCGAACGGAGGGTAAACATACATTTTGAGAAAATTTAACAAAACTGAAATTTTGTGTACAAAATGTATAGCCCTGGAGTTGTCCACAACTTTGCCAGAGTGCGTTGCCAATTTGAGTCACTCGAAGAAATACATGGCTCTTTTCAAAGAGCCATAGTTTGCTTATTTCTTGACCAATTGTGTTCAAATTTTCAGAGACTATTCATTATATTTAGTGTCTTATAGTGCATACAACAATTTGTCTGGATTCCATTGTCCTTTAAACTCGACAAGCCAGGCTCAGCTGTTGTTTGTATGCACATGCAGTTACATAACATAGTCTTTAAAAAAAAAGGGGGGGGGGGCGGCATGGGGGCCCATGATTGGGGGACACGGACACCGTACCGCATGCTCCATGCAATCTTGTGGGGGCAATGTACCTGTTTTTGTCACGTGCCCCTAAAAAACACAACGGGGAAATCAGTCTAAAAAGTAAAAGTAAACTGCATATTCATGTGCCCACCCCCCCCCCCCCCCTCCCACTCCATATACAGTATACGGTATAATCTTAATATATAAAGTTGGAGAAGGGTTTTGGTCCTGTTGCGGAGGAGCGAATTCCACTCGGTACCGATGCCGTCGTTCGTCGTTCGCTGCTTTTTCGTGCGCTAGAAATTTCACGTCAAAAATAAAAAATAGTTTTCCCCCAGAAAAATTAATTGCTTAGAAACTAAATACAAATGCGTAGTTGAGATTTCAATTAATGTTTTTTAAATCGTAAACAACGTGGGTAAATTTCCCCACTGCTCGCTGACATGTTTTTTTGGCATTGCCGTTCATCACCGCGAGGAATTCGTTTGCCGTTCGGTGTAATTTCTCGCTGTAATAGTTGTTAGGGAAAAAAACAAATTATATTTATGTACTAGGCAAGTTATTAGTCTTGAAAGCGGAAACAAATTTGTAGTGTAAATGTAGATAAATGTTTTTAAAATCGTAAACAATGTGGGTAAAATTCTGTGTAGTTTGACATCGGGCCGTGATACACATACACATATAGGTCAGATTCAGTGGCCATAGGTCAGATTCAGTGGCTAATTACAGAATGTGTATCTCGGCCCGGTGTAAAATTCATTTCTGTGGATTTGCCGATTTGAATTGGACAACTGAGTATCTGAACTAAAGCCATGCAAGCGTATTACATGCATGTAATATCGTTCAGATACTCGATCGTTCGTCGGATCGGGTCGAGTCGGATCGTGCAGCTGGTTCAGAAATGTTCGAGCTGGACCTATTTACTAGTAGATGTGAGCTCCACGTACAAATACCATTATTTGGTGATATTCTGGTGAAATATGATATGAGACGGCCATTCCAGAAGTGGGAACAACTGCAGAATACCCCACCACCGGAGAGCATACCTTTTTTGCGACCAACGCCTACGTTGAGACAATCGAATATACTTTTTTAGTGCGCCCCCTACGTTGTGCTAGAGACGATCGATTCACATACCAATACACGTAGCTAGCAAGCTAGCTAGCTCAAGCTCAGGCGCAGGCCGGCGAAGCGAGTCTCGATGTTCATCTAGCATGCAATCGCGCGCGCATGCATGCATGACCGATAATGCATGCATTGTAAAGTCGATGCAGCGCTAGCGCTGCTTGCGCTTACATGTACAACTCCGATCCCGGCCACGCGCGCACACCATCTGCATCGATGGGGTGCACAACCACGCACGTGCGTGGTGTCTGTCTTGGACAAATTCTGCCTTTGTAATTATTGGCCTCGGACCTACTCAGCCTACGCTGGCCTACGCTGCCTACTTTGACATCTGTCATTATTGACTCCTACCCACGCAGCCTACGTTGACCTACGTTGCCTACTTTGACATCTTTCCAATCTGTCATTATTGGCTCTTACCCACGCAGCCTACGTTGACCTACGTTGCCTATTTTGACATCTTTCCAAGCTGTCATTGTTGGCTCTTACCCACGCAGCCTACGTTGACCTACGTTGCCTATTTTGACATCTTTCCAAGCTGTCATTGTTGGCTCTTACCCACGCAGCCTACGTTGACCTACGTTGCCTACTTTGAAATATTTTTAAGCTGTCATTATTGGCTCTTACCCACGCAGCCTACGTTGACCTACGCTGCCTACTTTGACATCTTTGCAAGCTGTCATTATTGGCTCTTACCCACGCAGCCTACGTTGACCTACGTTGCCTACTTTGACATCCTTCCAAGCTGTCATTATTGGCTCTTACCCACGCAGCCTACGTTGACCTACGTTGACGTCATTATTGTCAAAAAAACATTTTATTGGCCTTGTACCTACGTAGCCTACGTTGACCTACGCTGCCTACGTTGACGTCATTATTGGCTCTTACCCACACAGCCTACGTTGACCTACGTTGCCTACTTTGACATCTTTCCAAGTTGTCATTATTGACTCTTACCCACGCAGCCTACGTTGACCTACGTTGCCTACTTTGACATCTTTCCAAGCTGTCATTATTGGCTCTTACCCACGCAGCCTACGTTGACCTACGTTGACGTCATTATGGACAAAAAATATTTTATTGGCCTTGTACCTACGTAGCCTACGTTGACCTACGCTGCCTACGTTGACGTCATTTTTGGCTCTTACCCACACAGCCTACGTTGACCTACGTTGCCTACTTTGACATCTTTCCAAGCTGTCATTATTGACTCTTACCCACGCAGCCTACGTTGACCTACGTTGCCTACTTTGACATCTTTCCAAGCTGTCATTATTGGCTTTTACCCACGCAGCCTACGTTGACCTACGCTGCCTACGTTGACGTCATTCCAAGGTGTCAGTATTGGCCTTACCCCTCAAAAATGTTGTTTGACGAAATAACCCCCCCCCCTCCAAAAGTATTCACGGACACCTACCCCCTCTCCCCCCCCCCTTTATTGGTTCTTACCCACGCAGCCTACGTTGAACTACGTTGCCTACTTTGACATCTTTCCAAGCTGTCATTATTGGGTCTTACCCACGCAGCCTACGTTGACCTACGCTGACGTCATTCCAAGCTGTCATTATTGGCCTTGCCCCTTAAAAATGTTGTTTGACGAAATAACCCCCCCCCCCCCTCCCCCCCTCCCAAAATATTCACGGACACCCATGTTGGAACTGTTATATTTATTGAATGTTGAGTGCCATAATGGCGATAAGAAATTGGAAAGAAGATGTATGCGTATTAAAGGACCTAAAGAATACAACGTACTTTGGCACTTATTCCATAGTTGATGACTTGTAAAATAGGTCTGCCGAAAAAAAATCTATGATAATAAACACAGGAGTGATTTAAGACTAATTTTCTGATGCCAAATCTCATTTAGCAGCCAGTTTACGCCCCACCCACATTTAGGGTCCAGAATCGGCAGCGTGATTGACATGTGATTGACAATTCATTGGCTTACGTCATGACGCGTCATCTACAGAATTTAGTTCATTAGTCCGTACTTTATATGACGTCACATTTTGGCGATTTAAAAGGGGCGTTCCCAGGACAATTAGATATTTACTAATTACCCCAAAATTGATTGATTTCATGAGAAATGACTGCCATATTCTTTTTCTTCAGGAAAAATTACATATAGAGAGCCGAATTGTGAACATTAGGCCATATAGACGCTATAGGTCCTTTACACATCAAGGAATCCACGTATTCCTTGAGTGGATTCCCGGACATTGCGGTGTTGTATGTAATGAGATTGCAGACCTCTCAGCGAAACAAGGCCCTTGAGAACACTTTTATTGAAATAGAAAATAAATTAAATGAATGAAGTAAATGCAATATTATTATTACATGTTGTAAATATGTGGCAGGAAAGGTGGAATGCCTCGTATAGTTTCTTTAAGAAAGTGAAAAAGACGGGAACAAGAATATAAATATGAAATATATTGATACATGGTGCTCTAAAAATCGAAAAAAAATGAAGTAGGTATTGTTACACAGGATTCGAATGGGGTGTCTTGGACTCAATGCACATTTATATAAAATTGGTCTTAACCTTAATAAGGCTGGGGTGGGGGGGGGGGGGCATAGTGCCCCCCCCCCCCCCCTCCCTCCTCCACGATTTTTTGTATTGGTGGCTTTTTTCTTTCGGGTATTGCGCACATTTTAAAACAAAAATTTTGAAAATCGGACCTACCGTTACAAAGTCACGTGACCTTTTGTCTATGCATGTCAGCCCAAAAATCGCTCAATTTTGTGATTTGTGTACAAAACATATGGAAATATCAATTTTCGTAAAATGAGGTGTATCATTAGTTATTTGGTGTTGTTTACATTTGATATGTTGGTTTGGGGGTTCAAAATAATTAAATTATAGTTAGAAATAGAATAAACAATAAAAACAATAAAATACATAAGTTAAAATACAAACAAATACATAAGAAATTAACAAAACAAAATAAAACATAAGGAAGAACCGGGCTCTTCCAAATTGTTGTATTATCATTCCACATGCTTTAAACTTTAAAGAATATATGTAGTGAAAACCAGAGTTAAATTATGCAGAATATAATATGATTTATGGGTAAAAATATTAATTTCATGACTTATTTGCATAAATTACCATAAATATGCAAATTAATGAGTTTTTAAAAAATTTCAAAATTACCATTGTATTCTATACACTTCACTTATCATGCGTGCACATTTTTACGGCGATCGGCCGCTCCACGGCCGAGATCTTAGTGGGGGGGGGGGGGGGGGGGGGGGGGGGGCCATAATGGCCCCCCGGCCTGCTGAAGACCTCAAATAGCCCGGCCTTTTTAGGGTTAAATTATCTGGCAATTGTCAGTTTCGTAATGAAATTGAATCTTTTGAACACTTTCTTGTTGATTGTACGAAATATATCATTGAAAGGACAATGTTATTTGTAGAATTAGGAACAAATGAAAAACAAGATATTTATATAAGATGATTGAAATATTCGATACAAAATTGCAAGTGGCATTGATTAATTTCATTTATAGAACTAGGAGGTTTGAGGAATAGCAAAAAAGGATTTGTATTTAGATTAGTGTAAATATTCGGCTTAGCATCCAGCTATTATATTGTTGTTAGTGTAAGTTTATTTGATATATAATTACATGTTACTAACATATTGATGTATTCTATGTAAAAGAGCACACTGAATGAGTGCTTTGCTTGATTTGTGTTGAATGTTTGAAATTGATTAATTCTACAGTCTTTGGTAAGATGTAATTTACGTTATGTTTGAAAATATAGCGATGGTCACGTGACATCATTTTGACCAATCACACACCAGTATCTATATAGGTCATATAATACACTGTATAACGAAATATGACATGCTTTTGTTAATTACGTATATTTATAGACTGAATATATTGCATATTTGTAGCATGACATACTTTCGCATGAACATCAATATCAAACGATGAAAATCTATAAAAAACAACAACAACAAAAACAGATAATGTGCGAGAACAGGGAAAGGGATAGTAGAGAGGAATAAAATAGATTGGCAAAGTCAGAAGAACAAAGTCATTTTTAGAGAATACTTATAATACATGTATGTCAGTATCATGATCATTAGAACCATTTGTATGAAAAATATGTACATATTTACCAATTGAATTGAATTGAAAATGGTTTATTGAATAAAAGTACATGGCAGCTAAAAAGCTGAATTGCGTACAATTTTACAAAGTCATACAAATAAATAACATATAAATATGAATATAAAATTTGATATATAAAGACATAAACATATTAATACTGCATTACTTTAAAACGCCAACTTCTAGATTGGCATAATCAGCCATGTAAAAAAGAATTTAAATTCATAAAATGTCTGCACGATTATCGTAAAACTAAATCAACCAGAAAGTGTGATGCTAAAGCTTAGTGGAAATATGTTTTTATTGTTACGATTGCATATAATATATAACTACCATTGCAAGCAATACTAATATGCATATTAACGATTAAGCATGAATATAAACAACCAAACACCCTAACTGATGGACATTATACATGTTGTTACTATATTTTGGGAAGGCATGCCACCCGGCCCGTTTTTTTTTTTTTGGGGGGGGGGGGGGGGGGGGCAGTACACGGGGCACTCTCATAGATACATAGAAATATTACAAATTAAGACAAATGCATTTGTTCAGATATAATAATTGTTCGTCTTATTCTTCTTCTTCTTCCTCTTCTTATTTTCTTTTCATCTTATTCTTTTCCTTCTCCTTGTTATTCTTTTGTTTGCCATAAACATTCATTTTCGAAAGCTTCTCATTATAACAATTTATTTTTGTTGACACAGTCTTGATTTCTTCTCC
This sequence comes from Echinarachnius parma, assembly GCA_037951105.1. Lineage (NCBI taxonomy): Eukaryota > Metazoa > Echinodermata > Echinoidea > Clypeasteroida > Echinarachniidae > Echinarachnius > Echinarachnius parma. The sequence continues at coordinate 71,993 of JBAMJV010003204.1, forward strand.
GCCTTCCGTCTCCCATTTTCTTGAGCGTCTCTTGACTTGACTTCTTCCAAGAACTGTACTAAGTTCTATATGTGGATTAGCCGGATTAGAAGGCAGAGCTGCATGGTCCCAATCCTTCTCCTTCCATTTTGATTTATAAGTATTAATAATTAACATCCTAACTAACCCCCACTTAGTTCAAATGGTGCAATTATTCTTCTTCCATTTTGATTCATAAGTATTAAAGGGACTTAGTAACATTGTTCAAATCCTCAAAATAAATTTTTCATTCTAGCGGTTCCCTTATACCTTGTTGTATTCGTATTAACAATAAAATCATGGGACAGGTTTCGGTTTTTCAAATTTCCCTTTCGTTACAAAGATATGTACGATCGAAGTATTCAGATAAGAAAAACTCCGGGCGAGTTTTTCTTCTGTGTACAAAGTGAGTGCTGGGAGTTATTGAATTTCACTTTGCATTTTCGCTCATTACTTGCCCATGCAATGTCCATTTGACTTGAAATTTTCACACAATACCCTGTGGACATATGAGATAACAATAATATACATTGCATCAACCATTCATCACTTTTTGCACATGTCAACAAAGTTACTAGATCCCTTTAATAATTAACACCCTAACTAACCCCCCACTAAGTTCAAATGGTGCAATTTTTCTTCTTTCCTCTTGATTCATAAGTATTAATAATTAACACCATAACTAACCCCACACTTAGTCCAAAATATATGCTGAATAATTCATGTTTACCAATTAACCCCCTCCCCCCCCCCCCCCCCTCCACCCCCGCTTAGTGCAATCGGCAGTTATTCATCTTCATATAATTTATTAGTTTTCGTATATTATAATACCCTAACTAACCCCACACTAAGTTCAAATGGTGCAATTTTTCTTGTTCCATTTTGATTCGTAAGTATGAATAATTCATACCCTAACTAACCCTCCACTTAGTCAAGATGACGCAATTATTTGTCTTCCCTATTAAACTAACTCTGCACTTAGTTCAAATGGCGCAATTATCAGTTTGAATAAATATTACCCTAACTAACCCTCCACTTAGTTCAAATGGCGAAATTATTCTTCTTCCATTTTGATCCGTAAGTATATAATTAATACCCTAACTAACCCTCCAATTAGTTCAAATGGCGCAGTTATTCTTCTTCCATTTTGATTCATAAGTTTTAATAAATAATACCCTAACTAACTCTCCACTTAGTCAAAATGACGCAATTATTCTTCTTCCATTTAGATTCATAAGTATTAATAATAAATACCCTAGCTAACCCTCCACTGACTCAAAAAGGCGCAATTATTTTCTTCCATTTTGATTCATAAGTATGAATAATTAATACCCTAACTAACCCTCCACTTAAAGGGATAGTTGAGTTCTGGTAAGGAGAGTACAGTTTTAGTGAAACTGAATTTTACTAACCAAAACCTGCACCATTACATTACAAACTAATAGTTATAACTAGAAAGGAACACAAAATTACAAATGACATAGTAAAGATCATGTTATCATTCAAAAAGAGCCGTTAAAACGTAAGAGGGTGCTCTCTAAACACTCATCGGTTTCAACCATTTTGAATAAAATATTGTGCATGTGATGCTTTGTTGAAATAGTGATTAGATAGAGAAATAACCAACAACTATTTAAATACCTATTTTGTAACTTTTTTGAAAAGAGGAAGCATTTTTTTGAATTGTTAACGGCTGGTTCAAAATTCTCTAATAAACCCGGGGCCCCGGGTTTATTACAAATTGTTATATTTATGGATATTTCAGCCGTTTCTGAACCGATTTTGATCAAACAAAGATGATTTTATTGTTTAAATATTATGTTCTTTCAAATTTTACACTCAGTTTTTCATTACCTCACAAACCAATTAAGTAGTCTAGCGCCCTCTCTACCAAAACTCAACTTTCCCTTTAATTAGTTCAAATGGCGCAATTATACTTTTCAATTTTTATTCATAAATATTAATAAATATTACCCTAACTAACACTCCACTTAGTTCAAATGGCGCAATTCTTCTTCTTCCATTTTGATTCATAGGTATGAATAATTAATACCCTAACTAACCCTCCACTTAGTCAAAATGACGCAATTATTCTTCTTCCCTAACTAACCCTCCACTTAGTTCAAATGGCGCAATTATCAGTTTGAATAAATATTACCCTAACTATAACCCTCCACTTAGATCAAATGGCGCAATTATTCTTGTTCCATTTTGATCCGTAAGTATTAATAATTAATACCCTAACTAACCCTCCACTTAGTTCAAATGGCGCAATTAATCCTCTTCAATTTTGATTCATAAATTGTAATAATTAATACCCTAACTAACCCTCTTCTTAATTAGTTCAAATGGCGCAATTATTCTTCTTCCATTTTGATTCATAAGTATTGATAATTACATGTAATACACTAACTAACCCTCCACTTAGTCAAAATGACGCAATTAATCCTCTTCAATTTTGATTCATAAATTTTAATAAATATTACCCTAACTAATACTCCACTTAGTCAAAATGACGCAATTATTTTTCTTCCATTTAGATTCATAAGTATTAATAATAAATACCCTAGCTAACCCTCCACTTACTAAAAAAGACGCAATTATTTTCTTCCATTTTGATTCATCAGTATGAATAATTAATACCCTAACAAACCCTCCACTTAATTAGTTCAAATTGCGCAATTATACTTCTTCCATTTTGATTCATAAGTTTTAATAAATAATACCCTAACTAACTCTCCACTTAGTCAAAATGACGCAATTAATCCTCTTCAATTTTGATTAATAAATTGTAATAATTAATACCCTAACTAACCCTCCACTTAATTAGTTCAAATGGCGCAAATATTCTTCTTCCATTTGTATTCATAAGTATTGATAATTACATGTAATACACTAACTAACCCTCCACTTAGTCAAAATGACGCAATTAATCCTCTTCAATTTTGATTCATAAATTGTAATAAATATTACCCTAACTAACACTCCACTTAGTTCAAATGGCGCAATTCTTCTTCTTCCATTTTGATTCATAAGTATGAATAATTAATACCCTAACTAACCCTCCACTTAGTTCAAATGGCGCAATTATCCGTTTGAATAAATATTACCCTAACTATAACCCTCCACTTAGATCAAATGGCGCAATTATTCTTGTTCCATTTTGATCCATAAGTATTAATAATTAATACCCTAACTATCCCTCCACTTAGTTCAAATGGCGCAGTTATTCTTCTTCCATTTTGATTTATAAGTTTTAATAAATAATACCCTAACTAACCCTCCACTTAGTCCAAAAGGCGCAATTATTCTTCTTCCATTTTGATTCGTAAGTATTTATAATAAATATTTATGATTCATTAGTATTAATCCTCCACTTATAGTCCAAATGGCGCAACTATTTATCGTTGTTCGTATATAATACCCTAACTATAACCCCCACTTAGTCTTAAGTTTTAATAAATAATACCCTAATCTTCCACTTAGTCCAAATCGCTCAATTATTATTTTCCATATAAATTAATCAGTTAGGGTTAGGGTTAGATGGCGCAATTATTCTTCTTCCATTTTGATTCATAAGTATGAATAATTAATACCCTAACTATAATCCTCCACTTAATTAGTTCAAATGGCGCAATTATTCTTCTTCCATTTTGATTCATAAGTTTTAATAAATAATACCCTAACTAACTCTCCACTTAGTCAAAATGACGCAATTAATCCTCTTCAATTTTGATTCATAAATTGTAATAATTAATACCCTAACTAACCCTCCACTTAATTAGTTCAAATGGCGCAAATATTCTTCTTCCATTTGTATTCATAAGTATTGATAATTACACGTAATACACTAACTAACCCTCCACTTAGTCAAAATGACGCAATTAATCCTCTTCAATTTTGATTCATAAATTGTAATAAATATTACCCTAACTAATACTCCACTTAGTTCAAATGGCGCAATTATTCTTCTTCCATTTTTATTCATAAGTATGAATAATTATATACCCTAACCCTCCACTTAGTCAAAATGATGCAATTATTCTTCTTCCTTAACTAACCCTCCGCTTAGTTCAAATGGCGCAATTATGAGTTTGAATAAATATTACCTTTACTAACCCTCCACTTAGTTCAAATGGCGCAGTTATTCTTCTATTTTGCTTAATATTATTTATAATTAATATTTATGATTCATAAGTATTAATCCTCCACTTAGTCCAAATGGCGCAACTATTCATCGTTGTTCGTATATAATACCCTAACTATAACCCCCACTTAGTCCATACGGCATTATAATTCATCTTCCATTTTTATTCATAAGTTTTAATAAATAATACCCTAAGAGTCTTCCACTTAGTCCAAATCGCTCAATTATTATTTTCCATATAAATTAATCAGTTTTCGTTTATAACACCCTAACTAACCCTCCACGTAGTCAAAAATGCTCAATAATTCATCTTCCATATTAATTAATCATTTTCCATACGTATACCAACTAACCCCCCCCCCCCCCTCCCCCCCCCCCCCCCACACTTAGTGCGATCGGCGCAGTTATTCATCTTCATATAATTCATTAGTTTTTTAATACCCTAACTAACCCCACACTAAGTTCCAAAGGCGCAATTACTCATCTTCCAAATTAAGTTATTAGTTTTTCCAAATTAATATCCTTAGGCAATACCCCCCCCCCCCCCCCCCCCCCACTAAGTCTATTAAAAGAGACATGGTGCCACTCACGTGCGAGTCACAGCGCCCTAAAAAACAAAAACTACACAACCAAATTGATTATCTTGGTATCGTTGTTCACTTGAAAAACACCCTATCCGATGGAAATTATTTAAGTTGTTACTATATTTTAGGAAGCGGCCCGTTCTTTTTTTTTTTTTTTGGGGGGGGGGGGGGGCAGTAGCCGGGGCACCCTCATAGATACATAGAAATATTACAAATAAAAATGCATTTTTTCAGACAATAATTTTTCGTTTTATTCTTCTTCTTCTTCCTCTTCTTATTTTTCTTCTTCTTCTTATTCTTCTGAAGGCTTCTCATTATATAACAGTTATAATTATTTTTGTTGACACATCTTGATTTCTTCTCCGCCTTCGTCTCCCATTTTCTTGATCTTCTCTTGACTCTTGACTTCCTCCAAGAACTAAGTTCAACATGTGGATTAGCCCCGGATTAATAAGCCAGAGCTGGCCCCAAACCTCTACAAAAAGAAGGAACAAAGATATTTATTAACAAATCAAAATGTATACTTTGTCAAAACCGGCCCCAAACCTCTACAAAAAGAAGGAACAAAGATATTTATTAACAACAAATCAAAATGTATACTTTGTCAAAACCGGCATTGGTATTGTTGAGCGAAATGCCTCTCGATTTACAACCACTATCAACTGCAAATTTAAATGATAGTATCATATTGCGCTCAACGATATAAACAATATATTTGATCATCAAGTCGACAGGACTTGGTGTAATATGAACGCACATGTATGTTACGACAATTGGACGAGCGGCGTGCACAGTGCATTCATTCATTGAATGAGGCCATCTTTCAAAACTCCACTTGAGAATGTCAACTAAATTGTAGATTTTGCATCATTGAACATAATGCAACGAACACAGATGTTAAATTATCCGTAGAAAAGGAGTCCAATAATAGCTTGACATGGGAAGGAAGTTCAGAAAATTTGTGAAATTTTACAAAACGAAGGTCTTAAATAGGGTATGTTTAGCGTTGAAATGAGAGCGACCAGTTCCACACTATAACCAATACACGGGACCAATCTGACGTCAACGTAGGCAACGTAGGCCCACGTATGTGCACGTTGTACACAACGTATGGAAGTACTATGCTCTCTAGCTCTGCCATGTTACCCCAACTGCACAACAGTGTTTGCTGGCACCAATCAGCGCAGCGTATTTCCGGCGTTGCGCGTGCATTGATCCAGTGTAAAACTCCTCAAGCAATCGTACCGCTAAACAATGCGTCAATTTGAACTAGAATTCCTAGAACTTAATCTAACTTTCATAATGTCTCTTTTATTTCGAAATTAAGTTCCGTTGTAGAAAAATGGATCATAGTACAACAAACTACTAGTGTTACTCTTTCTTATCAATATGTTTATATTCAATTTTTACTGAAGATTCACATTTATATAAAACATTTAAAAAGGGGTTAAAATAAGAAAAAGGGCTTTCACAGGTGAAATAAAGCCTAATTTTAAGACACGATATTAAAAAACCTGAAGTTTTCCCGTCTAAGGGAGTGTCACAAATGTAATATTTGGGATCTTTTCTTGATTTCATTGATGAATGTTCCAAGTCTTAAATGTTCAGTTTTTAGATAAATGCCTCTGAAAATTTATTAGCAGTAAATCTCATGAACAATAAATCATTCGACTTTGCGCGTAGACCGTACCCGAGCGTATCGGCATCGCTATCTAGCTGCGCACGGCGGCGCGGAGAATTTCACGTGCTTTGCCCCACGTTTTGTATATATACCCTTGAACTCCTCGAATAACTCAAAATAACAGTTTTTAAAATGAAATACATTATATATACATCTTACCTGGAATAAATGTTAAAGTCTTTTATCTATTCCACACGTTTAAATGTAATTTCATAATCTGATAAGAAATTATTGACCGAGTTTGTAGCTATAAATTTCTTACGGCGTGAGTGAGTTCCACACACTCATTGCTTTAGAATCATGCTGCAAAATGCGTAACAGGCAACGACAAAGGATAGCCACGCCGCTAGACAAGGCTAAACTCCCAATAGAGTCGCGCTCAAATGTTGATTCAGCTGCTTTAAACGTGATTTGTTAATTTTATATCTAGAAAATGAAACCAAATCAGGAAAAGTTGTTTGTTAATTATGTTTAAATACATATCTAATTTTCCGTAAACAAAGCGTGCATGTCGCTATTTCCTTCCACGGTCGATATAAATAGCAATCAAAATGCGGCTGTCCGAATTTTTCCGAAATGTTATATTTTTCTCCTAACTTCAGAAAGATGTAGCTCGAAAACTGACATTTAAGACTTGCAACCGTCAATGAGTTGATGAAAATATAAATAAAGAACATTACATCCATGAAATCAAATTTTATGTGAAAACTTCACAAATTTTGATATTTCAATTTAAAAATATCTTCGAAATTCTCCTATTTTTACTTGTATTTTCACCCTATCTTCGAGGGCAAATATTGTAATGAAAAGAAATATATTGTACTTTGATTCATATATCATTTGAAAGAGGACGATCAAACGATCAAGATTATATTTATGTACGTCTAACAACTCTTTTGATTGGATAAAAGAGTCCAGAGATATCTCAGTAAGCCAATAAGAGTTATCGACAGAAAAATCGAGAAAAAAATATACGGGAAAGGCCGGTCGCGTACCGTACAATGGCAGCGCCCATAGTTTTTCCGGCGTGCACATACGTGGGCCAGCTACATAGAGCTGTAGCTGTACTGTAGTTTAATTGCATGCGCGCACCGCGGCGACATTGCATTGGCAACGTAGGCAACGTAGGCTGACCTACGTTGATACAGTCGAGTGGTGGGGTATTCTGCAGTTAAGCCCAGAAGTGACGGCGGTCATTGCATTTTACAATAATCATGGGTAAGTGATTTATACGATTTTTGTGTGTATGCTGTAGTTTATTTTGCGTGCTTACCCCCGTAGGCTACTCATTCGGTGTGTGATCGGCGGCGATTTCTTCCCCGAGGGTTCTGGCATATGAGCCGTGGTAGTTTTCGTAGTATTGTATACGGGTTGCACTGCACTAGTGGGGATAAAGTGCTGGGATTCTTGTAGAAGCATTTTGTTTTTGCAGTGTGAGTGCGAGACACCGAGAGAAATAGAGTCAATTTGAATATAATATGATGAATTTCAGGAAAGGTGCGATACGCCATTTATTGTCCATTTCAGAAGTGCAATACGCCATTAGGGTTCATTACAAAAAAATGGTACGCCATGGCATCAGGGTCCATACAGAAATAGTGCGATATGCCATTTAGGCCAGTTTTAGGGTCTATTCAGAAATAGTGCGATGTCAGTTAACGTCACATTTTTTCGCTGTTATTCTGTTAATAGTAATACCTTACGAGGCTTACCTGTATCATTCAAATACTCAAATTATAACCGGCAGGTAGTGCTGTAACTGACCTGTAATACCTTGCCTGTATCATTCAAATACTCAAATTATAACCGGCAGCCGGCAGGTACATACTACATGTATCTTTATTTCCTTAACTACAATATTAAGTACAATGTCAATGAAAACAAATTTGTACATATCCTAGGCTACTGTCCTACATTGAATTTGTATTGTAACGTCAGTTACCGTGGAATTGCCCAAGTGTGTTTTATGCAATAGAAATGTATGCTGCGCTCTAACTGCATGTATGTTGCAGTAACGTCTTCGCCTATATACTGTTCCGTGCATATCATATCTACATACAGAATCGCATGCGCAAGTGCATATTTGTTTCGCTTGGTGTGGCATGCAGTGTACATTAATTGCAAGGGGTGTTTGCGCATTCACTTTGACGGCACTTTGACCTGGTTATTAATGGTTACGACCGACGCTACCGATATTAAATAGAACAATAGTACCATGTAGTTTGTCATGTGTAACATGCAGAGTATTTTACACATGACAGAAGAACAGGTATGGCGTTATGTGATGGCGTAATCAATGTACATTGCATAAGTGTAGTAGCCGCGCCAAAAAAAGGCACTGACGCAATGCGATTCTGTACGTATAGATATAATATGAACAAGTGCCCCCCCCCCCCAGGATATTGCCGCCTACGGCCTAATCTTTTAAATAGCCCCCAAAATTTAGTAGGTAGCCCCTAAAATTACCATGGTGTTATATTAAATATCTTGTGATAAGATATCAGATTGAAAAAGTAACCCCGTAAAAAAAAATAATAATAATTCCTGCATTGGACCCCACCTCAACCTCTTTTCAAAATTGATTGGTTTGTATGGCCAAGGTTGAGGTTTGTCATCCTCAATAAACGTTTTTCCATGATAATCTATTGTACTATCTTATAATTTGTAATCCAATAGAGCTCAATCTGGACTGAAACAGAAATATATTTATCTCTTTTTGCAGATATGCCCATCCCATCGTGTAACACAATAGTTGTACAGGCTAACACCGCTGGGCGCTGCAATTCCATACTTCTCCACAGGCTTGGTGGAATACGGAATCTGACACGACATTGCAGTCTGTTGAAGACGGAACCAGCGAGCAACTTTACATCGCAACATTTCTTCAGATATGCAAATCTGTTTACACCAGTTGAGCAAAAAAAGGAATTTCCAGACAGGGCGTGAAGAAATTACAGTTACATGGGACATGTAACATGTTACATGTTCATCCATACCTGCACGGAAGGTTCTTCAGCATAGTACTGATCGAGAAGTGAAGCACATTATGTGAGTTCTTAATAATGTTGTGACCCGGACCGGACCGGAACCGGAATACCGGCGAACTCGGGCTTCCGGTCCGGTCACGGGCCGGTCCGAGTTTGAAGTTGAAAAAGCTGAGACCGGTGGAAAAAAACCGGTGATGCAAAAGACTGAATTTTAGTGAAAAACGTTAAGAAAACTGTCCATAATCACTTTGAAGAGTAGCGGAATAAAAATAAAAACGGGCCAACCTATATCATTTACTTCAAAGAATGGTTATTTTCGAGAAATTCTTGGTTAGTTTACTTCGTTTGACGGGCAGAAATTGAACAAGACACGCACGCAAAATTGCTAGTCATTTGAACGATATTTCCGACGGATGTTCACACGAACTCTAGCCGTCAGACCCGGCGCGCGATCGGCACGCGATCACCTCGCGTGCATGTGAAATGAGCGGGCGGCAGCGGCGTGTAATACAAAATATGTCGCAGGCTATAGATCGACAAATTATTGTTTTCATATCCTCTTTTAAATGTAAAATGCAGTCTTTAAAAACTGTAGTAAAATATGGAAGAGGACATGAAACCGATAGATTTGTTGATCTATAGTTGCCAGCAAGCTAGGAATCAGGGGAAAGCTGGTATTATTAAATAAGTTTGTACTCTCGTACTACCTCGGAAGGGGGAAGGGCGGCCGGCCGGGGTCGAGTAAATACAATCTTACAAAATACTTAACTCTGGCCGCTTGATATGTTGTATATCGTGGCGTCAACAACTCAAAATTGAACTATATTCACATAATCGTAACATGTTTTTTTTTTCTTTCCTTTTCAGGAAGATGACAGACGCTCGGAGGCAGTGAGAGTACCACATCCGTTTTGTTGCCAGGCTCCGACAAATCATCAACCTTCAAACATGCTTTGTTTCCTATGTCCGTCCTCGGCGTCCCGTGTTCAATTTGTTCTTTTCTTTGAATAATTAGAATTTGTTTATGGTCCAATTAATCATTTTAATAATGACGATGAAGATGATATATAAAGGGGGCCGTGGGGGCTTAAAACAGTAAAATACGTAAGCTTGAAATAATTATTATAACAATTGAAAATTTGAAATGTGGTCAGCCCCCAATCAACAAATTTCTGCGGTCCCTGATAATATATGATTTTGTTTCATGTGCGACTAGCGATTTTTTATTGTAAATATACTCATGATCGATGGCTTGTGGTGATTGTGAATACTTGATGATAAATATTGATATACTTATAATTTGAACGTCAAATCGAAAATAATGGTGATGATTTAATTTGTATAATTATGTGATGCCGAGTGAAAATAAATCAAATAATAAAACTGATAGCAAAAAGACGATTACTTGATATGTGATGATGTATTATCATGATTATGTTGATGGTGATTGATTGTAATTTATTTTATACCGATCAATTGTTGATGATTATGACCGACTGTGATGACTATATGAAAGCCTGACGAGACAAAATAAACCTGGACGACATCGGGAATGACATCGGCTGCATGACGCTCGAGTATATATCCGAGATTCCGAGGTAAGCATGCCAGGTAGGTAATCTGCTAGTAAATAATTGAAGTGTGTATGAGTGCAATTGGCATTGGTGTAGACCATAGAAGTATGACTCCAACACTGCCGTTGTAGAAGACAGTGTAGACCCGGCGTGAGAATGTGGCAGTTGTTTCCGAGAAATGCTGTACGTGCGCGCGCCAGAGTGATGAATAATAATGGTAAACAACTTGCCAACTACAATAATAGTTCTAACTTGCTCCATGTATCTTACGGGGTCAATCGTTCGTCGAGTGCACTGTATTGCAAGCTCAACTGTGATTACTTTTGGTAACGTTTCTCACGTAAAACTTATATTTTAATCGCCGAAGCATTGTTGGTAAGTACATGTTGATATTAAATTACTTCGTACCGTGAATAGACTACTTTCATGCTTCGAGAGAAAACACAATTTTTGAAACACGAAACATTCAATCATGCAGCCACACATCACAAGAGTCCTGAATATAAAGCTCGCAATTTGAACGTGTATCGCAAAAAATATCGTTGTGCTGTCTTTCTGGAGATGTGAAGGTAGTTTATTGGAAAATAATTTAATATCTATCATGGACTTGACAACAAGGTTACGACGATTGTATGATAAATCATAGTTTACGGGTAGAGTTGAATCGGTTTGGTAACGGTTTTCTAGACTGGTCAGACTCGTTGATATGTCGATGGTCGGACTGCACTGACGAGTGGGAGGGGGGGGGGGGGGGGGGGGGCACATAAATCATAATGGGTACCTGTAATTATTTTCTTTCACACTGACATTCCGCTGGACCCCGTACCTTCGAAGCTACTCATAATTTAAGTTTTAGTAAATGCAATCATTTTTCAAGTTACGATATTGTTGACGCAATTCAAACTAAATAATTGTACTACTTACGTATTATCGCATGCCCTTCGACGTATTTTCAATGTCCTTGCTTCGCCTCTCTCCATTCCATGTCCCGCGTGTGTCCATCTCGATGTTAGTAATTTAGTTATAATTATAATCATCACCAGTCAAACATGCACCATCATCCTCATCATAATTATCATTGCCAATCATCCTCAGTTCATCATTTTCGTCTTTATCAAAATCATGCATGCCCCCTGCCATCATCATGTCCATCTTTATCAAAATCATGCATGCCCACTGCCATCATCATGTCCATCTTTATCAAAATCATGCATGCCCACTGCCATCCTCATATCAGACATACACATCATCATTTACATCCTCATCTTTTTTTCCCGGGTTATCTAATTATTCCGTTCAGTTTCCCCCTTTTTTCTTGAACTTCCGATCAAGTAATATTATTTTACAAGCAATAAATGTCACTTTATAAATGTGTCTAATCTACAAAGTATAAAATGGATGTACACGAGGGGGGGGGGGGGGGGGGGGGTCACGCTTAATGG
>JBAMJV010003205.1:0-30000 GCA_037951105.1 Echinarachnius parma
ACTCCGACTCAGATTTCTGCTTTGGGAGAAATATGTGAAAACTCTATCGGGCTTACCACTATTCATGCGAACACTGGAGGCCGCCATTATTAGGTGTGTGCGGACTTATGGTCAGTGATATGCACTAATGCATTTCAATAGGACCTATTGTTACCATTGTCTGAATACTTGTAGATGCTTTGACGAGTCTGTAAATCAGTGAAAAGCTTTTAGTTCGGCCCGTAGCGCACTCGTCATAGTTTGCAAAGCATGTCGGGCAATTACAAGAACATGGCCGCTCCCATCACCTTTTGCCGCCGTATAGAATTAGTAAAATGTGGGTATGCTCACGTAAGGATTTCATGGGATCCAGGAGGCCCAAATTGCCAAGTTATGTATCAAATAAAATGTCTGTTCACCCTCTAAACGATAATAATAGCCGAAAGCCACAGTTTCATTGCCCTTTAATACAAACACATGCATACAGCTAAGGAAGTGGGTGGAGACATAGAATAATAAAGAGGCTGTGAGTGTGGCTGGGATTTGAGGGAAAACACACAAAGAAGATGTTATATATAACATGTCATAAGGGAGTAGGTAGATAAAATGTGAATAAGAATTGTAAAGAGTGGCTGTGAGTATTATGATAAGAATGGGGAGGTGACATCAAAGATAAGGCTGATGGGGTGGGATGAGAATGGAATTGGAGATAATACAACTGATGACAACATCAACAAATAACAAATCTAATTAAACTGATACAGCCAACTGCCCAATGGGGCCCTGTTAGGAAAACAGAAAGTGGGAGAAATGTAGATTAATCATCTATAGGTGAAAAGGTATAAATGTGATGTATCAATAAACAGATGAGCATACATTATACAAATATAAACAGAATCAAAAATAAAATATGTACAAGTGAATAGAGCATCAGCATGAACAAAGCCATACAAAACCAACACAACAATCTAAAATGAAGATAAATGTGAAACGTGTGGAGAAATGTGGAGAGGGGGTAAATATTTAAAGACAAGGTATGGAACAGTGTGATGATGAAAAAGTGGAAATCTGTTGGGAACAGAAAATAAATGGTGAAAAGCAAAACAAAACAAATAGAGCAAGCATCTAGAGAATGTTGGGGATGAAGCTAATCACTGCATTCTTGGATGTTGAGCCCACGGGGTTGAATGGTGGAGAGACGTCTCATCCAGTGTTTCTCCCTGCTGGAGCGTATATGAATCGGGACGGTTACCTAGAGATTCTATGCCCTGTAGAATCATGTCAGAGATATAATGGTTGGGTAAATTGAAATGATGGCCAATTGGAGTGTCGAGCTTGGATGTGTTGACGGTAGATATGTGTCCATATATAAGCGTCTCTTGAGAGCGGTCTTGGTTTCACCTACAATCATATTGGATGCCTCTTGAATGTTACTGTTATTTACCATAGAATTACCCACGACTAGAACACAACTCGTACATTAAAAAAAATTAAAATCAGTTTCATAACCAGTACCTGAAATTGACTTTAAATGGCAATTACATTAAAATGTAGGACGCAAACTTAAACATTAAAACAATTCGACGGCAACTGATCACGATATTTTGTACAGTTACTTAAATGAATTAAACATTATTTGCTCTATTTCTTTACTCATTTTACATACTCGGTTTTCCTTGTCTAAAGTATAAGTGAAATGATTGAATTTAGTTCCGTGTTAAGCCCGGCGCAGACAGAGCCGACTCGACCCGATCTGTCTGGTTTTCAGTCAGGCTAGAGTCAGTTTCGCTCAAATGAATCAAATCAAATCAAATTAATCGGCCTCGAATGACCTCCGACTGGCACTTGACTGGAAAAACCGGAGTCGTGGGGCAGCGCATTCGGAGTTAATCAGGCTGAAAACCAGTCGGATCGGGTCGAGTCGGATCGGGTAGAGTTGGTTCTGTCTGCGCCGGGCATTAGACAGAGCGTCGATAATTGCGGTCATATCTCCAACAGAGATATTGCAGAATTGTGAAATTGCAGCTCAGTGGCGTAAAGAACAAAAACCTTTGAGGGTACTTTCGGGGGAACGATCGCAGCAACAGAACGAGCAAACATCAATTATTTATAATTATGGTCAGTTTCCGTTATGCTTAGAAAAATCCACGGTTTTATCTGAACATGCGTATAAACGATACTGATTTTAGGACATTATAAGCTACATACGAATGCTATTAAAGCCACATTACAGTATTGGGAAAGTTACCGAAAGATCTATTTCGGCCATAGTAATTGATCAATTCTGTTGAAATAGTATAACAAAGGGCTTGCTTGGGTGGAAAAATACAAACCTTAGTATCGTTTTTTGCAGATAATGTCAGTTGAAACTTCGATGCACGCCGCTGATATTGTGCCTAATTTCACCGCTCGTTCGCATGTGGAGCGCAAATGGCAGCATTATGCCATATATCTTTTGTAAGTAACGAACATGCGGTTGAATTGAATCTATGGTAATAAGATTTTGTTTTTCGAAAATGTTATTGCTCAAAATTAATAGTCAATTTTAAAGCATTTTTTTTTCAAAATCTGTACATTATATTATATTCTTTCACATGGTAGGTGATAAAAGCTTATTTTTCATATTTGTGTTGTATTTGGGGCGTTTCCCAATACTCCTATTTGGCTTTAATGGTGAGGGGGCTGCACCCCAAGCCCCCCTCCCCCCCCCCCCCCCATCTCTTCGCTACAATGTGACCTTGTTTAACAAAACAAAACAGATGATATAACCATGTCAATATATCTCTCCTTTTTCTGAACTCAATATTCCGAGGAAATTTGTAATTAGAGCTCGAGTTAGTCCTCTTACAACCGGGGGTAAGGAAAAACCGTGAAAAACAGCTCTGTTATCCAAAATACCCGTTGTAATTACATTATTTGATTCCGTCGGCCCATTTTCGTCGTGCGAATTACGAGAACATAGATTGGTACATTGCATGAATGTTTGTGTGCAAGCATGCAATCATGTCTTCTTAAAGATAGTGTTGAGTATTGGTATTTCCCGAAGTGCCCCCGATATTTTTTTGTGAGATAATGAAAAACTGACTGTCAAATCCGAAAGAACATACAATTTAAATGACAGAATAAACTTTATTTGATCAAAATCGGTTCAGAAACGGCTGAAATATCCAGAAATATATTTTTATTCAAAATGTTCTTCACCGGCAATCACCGGGCGATATTTAGACTTTTTAGAAAAAAATTCAAAAATTGCTCGAAGACTACTTTGAAAAAAATCAGAATAGGTTTGTAAAAAGTCGTTGATGATATCTCTATTGAATCATTATTTTAACAAACATTAAATGCACAATTTTGTAAGAAAAAAGGCTAAACCCAATGATTGTTTTAAAAAGCGCCCTCTTGAGTGGTAACGGCTCTTTTTGAATGATAACAGGGGTTTTACTTAGTCGTTTGTAATTGTGTATACTTTTCGAGCATGGAGAAGTTATAACTATTACTTTGTACCGTAATGGTGCAGGTTTTGGTTACTCAAAGTTTGACCAATACTTAACTATCCCTTTAATTTCATTTCTTGTTCCTTTCACGCTGGCTGTCTTTTTCTTCTCTTACTCTTTTCCCTTTTTTGTCTCTGGTATATCACCTTGAGCAAAGAATTCAACACTTCTTAATATCATTCCTCCAGATGAATTGATCAACACCTTGCCGGTAGAGAATCAGTATTCACTTTGTTTTTGTCAGTCTACGGATTCCATAATCGGCACTCAAAGGGTTATAGGCGTTATCTTTACTGTAATGGTAAAGATAAAGCCTATAACCCTTTGAATGATTGTTTTATGGAAAGAAATGACAACGGTTGAATAATGCATACTATATGACTGTCCCATCTGACGCTCTGAATATTCTATTGCAGACTCGCCGACGAGATTTTGAATTAATAGAATTGTCAACTCTTTTTAATACGGACTTTGATTATTCGAACTGCTCACGAGTGGATAATAACAACTCAATAAATAAATAAAAGCTGTTTCCCTCAGTGGCCCATTTTCTCCGTTATGCAATATTTATGTACATTTACTTTATCGGACCGATGATAAAGTATGTTTAATTTAGATATCTCAACTGAAACTATTGATATCCTGCAGTTGCACACAGTCAAACAGATAAGGCCATGTAATAAGGAAGATGTCGTGGCCGAGTGGATAGAGCGTTCGGCTCTGGTGCGGACGGTTAAAGGTTCGAGTCTCACCTGGACTTACAGCTATATAAAAAAAAATCCCTCTGCAAGAAATGGCGTGATGAATGACACTCACGGCTCTTCATAGTTTGTTGAGGGTGTTTACTTGTTTTCGATACAATTATCAAGGCGGTCATACACTAACAAAGTCATTTGAGTTAGACGGTCTTGATTAATTGATGGATTCGATTCCCTTGTTGACGAGTAAGTGAGCTACATAAACATGATACAATGGGTATATGATTGTTTGTATGGTGGTGGTGGTGGTGGTGAGAGGGGGTCTGAAAAATCAGCTTAGGGGAGGGGTGTGACTCCGGTTTTTGTATACACTTTGCCGAGACACGATAAACGGCTCGAGTATCTCATCGCTGTTCGGCCATCATGTTATATTGGTTGTTCTATAGTATTTATATGTTTAATGTTATCGAATTATTGTTTTATATGCATTATGATATTATCAATATATTTGTATCTATCACGTTTAATTTACTCACGTTTTAATAAGATATAATTATATATAGAAATATATAGAACACATTTTTAGAACTGTATCCAATGACGCCCCGTACGAGATACACATTTGATATTCTTTTATTATAATTTTATTCTTGATAAATACTTTTTCGGTTGTATGCAGTTTGTTTGAAAAGGAAAACTATTTTATACTAATGTTGTAAAACACACACACACAAAATAAACGTTAGACAACATGCATTCAGTTCATTTGCATGAACTGTTATTACTGCCAGAATACGTTTGACAAGAGAAATAGAACCACTTCGACTGGTCATTCAATCTGGGTTATACATTTTTCCCGAGAGACATCTGCTACGTCAAAACAGCGCAACATTAACCAGTTTCCTACGGAAACCTTGCGGGTACTTTATAAACTCTATGGGATTTGCACAATCTGGTTTAGGGAGCAGGTTCATACTATACTATTTGCTTGATGTCTATGTAATAATTATGTATAATTTATACACTTTGTGATGGAATACCTATGTCACAATAGATTTCCCTCGGCTGATTCCGCCTGAGGCGAGACAGAATAATGATGCATGTCAAATCACAAATTCCTCCAAAGAATGATGATTCCTATCGTAAAGCCCAACGCCCAAACGTGTATTTATTTCAAGGTGGCGATAAAGTTGTTGCTGTTGTTGTATTGTTGTTTGTGCAATCGTTTTTTTGTTAAGCTTTTGTTTTTGTTGTTGATGTTGCTGTTGTCGTCGTCGACGGTGAAGTACTTACGGGGGCACCATGGCCTTAACATATTTTCAACCAATTTTCGTTTCATTAACCAAAAAAAAAATGTTTTCAGTGTGGCGTTCTACTTTAATTCCTTTTTCCATCGATTCCCTAATTGTTTTAAAGATTAAAGTGGCCCGGCAAACCAAATAAACTACCTTGTTATTACATTCGAATATCCTTTTGGATCATTCAATAAACCAGCCCGAATTTGTATTTATAAACTGCAATAACAGAAAATTACACGTTTTCACCAGTTGTCAAGCCTTCCGTAACTTGCTAAGCCCCACCCTGTACAATTCACGATTACAGGGGCGTTGCCAAATGACGCCATTGCAGGTGAAAGTTGCATTTATCTATATGCGAATGCAAATGAGAACATCAGCCTGCAATAACGCCACACGCCTTTTGTGTTATGCGGACAACGTAAATGTTCTTACAAATGCATTGTATTGACGAAACACTGTTATCATATCATATTCAGTCCTAAAGTCATTTTTTGCGCCCATTTGAAGAGACGGCACCTTAAGGAGCGTTTTTACGGGATGTACATTATATCACAATACGGGAAAAGTTCGAACGTGGAAGGCAGCTGCCAAAATGCGTCATTATTGTGAAATTCAAGTTTGATGGATTATATTCCTCCTCTTGCATTGTCTTGTACATTATTTTCTTCATTTTCCTTTTTGTTTATTTCCAAAAACTTGAATAAAACAATACAAATGTGTTAAAATAGGAAAATACGACGACGTAATGATTGCAGCAGATGGGGAATCGTTGTTAAATGTCAACAGGAACATTATATTGTGTTTCGTTCCTCGGTGAATAACAAAGTAATCACATTATCGATGCGCTCTTTAGACTGAAAAGGCTCTCATGGGTATCTTTAAAAGCTTCATTAAAGCAAAAATCGTGTCACATGATAATGTGTTCCGCGCACTAGAGCATAGAAAAAAGAAAAAAAGCATAGAAAATTTTTTGGTGAGATAATGAAAAACTGAGTGTCACATTAAAGAGCATAACATTTTAATGGCAGAATAAACTTTATTTGATCAATATCGGTTCAGAAATGGCTGAAATATCCATAAACATAACCATTTGAGATCATTTGCGATTGCAGCCGAAAAAAGAACAAACAAACTTTAAAAAGTGATCCTATTAATCATAACTACAGAAATATACCCTAATATGAATTAATAATTAGAAATGCATCGCCCTATACAATTTATACAGTTATTTGTATAGATTGTACAGTTATGGTATACATGGTATACAGCTCGCATTATATCAATTGAAACTATTGTATAATATATACAACGGTACGCAACATAATTACAGTATAATGGTAATTCAATGGGAAATAGAGACCGATGGTTTTAAATACCACCGGTCTCTAAAAAATGTACACATTCGGCATGTTCTTTATAATACATAAATACCAATATGCTTCCTTAATATTGATTTAGAAGCTTTTCGCTTTTAATCTATAGTTCCAAAATATATCAGGGACTGTTTTAATGTTCTGCATTTCCCCGTTATGTGCAACATGCTTAAAGCCAAATAACAGTATTGGGGACAGGTACCAGAAACATCTATATACCGTATTGGCCAAACTAATTGATCAATATTGTTGAATAAGTATTAAAAGGGGGCTCGTGTGGCGGAACCCGAACCTTAGTATCGTTAAATGCAGAAATATCGATGGAAATTCACCACGCCAGTGAAATTTGGCCTAAATTCTGACATTTCTAAACTAACAGAAAGGGATATATGCCTTTCGTTCATATTGATTTAAAAGCCATGCATTGTGTATAATATTTCATGTATTTCCACGAATAAGTGCAACATGATTCGAAGCGATCTCAGTGTAAATGCGAGTGGGGTACACAGTGCTCACCCAGGTACGGGGTAAAGACTTACTGATAATGGAACACCGGGGGTGCGGGCACATGATGAAGGGGGGGGGGGGGGGTATAATTCCCCTACCGGAAAGAACCAGTTCATGTAGTAATGTTCACACTGTGTTCACTGTGTTCTTATACACACTGTCAACGAAGGCTATATCACAGTGTGTTCACCGTGTCCTCCATAGTGTGTTCGCATTGTGATCACAGTGTGTTCGTCCTCCATAGTGTGTTCGCATTGTGATCACAGTGTGTTCGTCCTCCATAGTGTGTTCGCATTGTGATCACAGTGTGTTCACTGTGTCCTACATAGTGTGTTCGCATTGTGATAACAGTGTTTTCACAGTGTGATGAGTGCTGACATTGTCAAAACGCTCGAATTCAACATTATTCGCACAGTGTATTCACACTGTGGCTCACAGTCTGAAACACAATGTATACATAACAACAAGCTGGGTCCTTTTCGGTAGGGTTTAGGTTATATAGGCGTGCTGAATTAGAAAACAAAAATGGTTAGGCTTGGGGTTAGCGAATTGGTTATTTTTGTATTTATAGCAAAACTCCAACTCTAATCCAAATCCTGACCCTTATTTCAAATCTAAACCATATTAGTAGAGAAACTTAGAAACGTTTCTATAAAGGATCAAATGTTATTTTAAAAAGATACCCCGGCCGGGTTTAGGCTGTAGCAGAAATGAAAATGGCTGTATGCATCTATCAAATTGTCCATAACATGGATAAAGTGAAAAAGGCTCCATTTATCTTCCGAAGTGGAGAAGGGGTGGATAATCGCTCCCGAGCTACACCGCCGTTACGTGCTCATTTCATGTGTTTTTGATTCGGAAACGTACTGCTGCAGTTCGTACGTTCCAAGTAAATCGTGCTCCATCGTGTACAAAGAATATCTATATCACTATAGCTATGGGGTATGTGGCCTAGCTACGTTGGGGGGGGGGGGGGGGGGGGGGGGGAGGGGGTCACGGTGGGCACTCCAATCATTTGAGAAAAAATCAAGATATACATAGGATGCGCGCCCCATAATTTGCGTGACCCCCCCCCCCCCCCCCCCCCCCCAAAAAAAATAAAATAAAAAATCAGTCTGAACACACTACACCACTGCATGAGGATGTTGAAGACGGGTGACAATAATGATTATTATAATAACAACTGTATGTATTCATGCTCCTGTGGCAAGCACTGCTCTAACATCGGGCCACGCATACATATATTTTTTTACATTTATTTTTTTACCCTACCCCGCTTACTCTACCTTTTGGAAGTACGTCACGTTCTTACGTTGAAAAGCAATTTATTATTTGTATTATTTTGTCTTAATAACAATTTGCATCCTGTCTCTATCATGATTAATCGCCCTCTCTGTTAAGTTATATGTCACGATACACTAAAAACACTTTCCTTTATTAATAGTTATGATGCAATAAAAACATAACATAAACTTTTTCTATCAGGATGTCATGATTAAATCGATTCGATTCTCGCTTACTAGTTTGTTTCATTCCATGATTAAAACAAATAAGCCTCTTATCTAATGTACTTTATGTTGTAATGAAAACGTCAAACACTCTTTCTCTATCATGCAATAAACTTCCATTCTTTAATTTGTTTTTTGGTTCCCATACAAAATATTATCCCCTAATCCCTGTCATGTTGTTAAGTCATAATCAATGCATTATAAATCAGTTAGCTCACGACTTGCTCTCGATATTGAAGAGGCTTTTGGGTACAGTTAGGGTGTTCGGAGGCGCCGGACCCAATAAGTATTCAAATAAAAACTCATTAAAGTTAATGAAGGTCGATTACATGTTACTTGCTTTTTAGAGAGTTAAAAGCTTCCTGATGTGACTCGATGGTTTTCTTGATGTACAAGATGGAATGAAGACAAAAATAAAGGTTGAAAATAGCGACTCGTCTAGTCAGTTGGTAAGATGGTTTCTAGATGGTTATCACTGGGGTCCATATTCATAAATCCAAATTAGATAGCTTAGTTTAATTTTAAATGATATAATTACTGAAGTATAATATTGACAAATTATTATTTTAATTCTCAACAATTAAGTTAGGTAAATGCTTATCCAGATAACCGCAGTCAGTTACTAAGAAATGTTGTGTTGATACTTAGCCCTACCATCTATAAACTTATAATGAAACTGAGCTATAGTGCAGCGGTTTTATATAGAAGGTTGCTTTTTTAGGGAAATATAAATCATTTTTATTTTTTATTTTGATATAGCCTTTTGATGTGGTACGAAAGTGTTTTTTTATGTCATATTATTATAGAATAAATAAAACAATTGTTTCAAAATAATGACTTGTTTTCTATCTAAGATGACAGATTATTGGATATTATTGTTCAATGTAGAATACAAGCTGGTTTATGATTTTAACTTGAACTGTCGTTGAACTGTATAGGTCAACAACTTATATTTACCTCGCCCCGAAGAAATGTGTAAGTCTGAAAACAGACTAAACAAAGCATATTGTCAGTATTAAGAGGTGTTCTGGTCAAGTGGTCAGAGCTCTGCTCTTCGCACTAATTGGCCCGGGTTCGAATTTTGGCCGCGTCTATCGGACGGTAACGATAAAGGGAGGTCCCAAACGTAAATAATCATAAGTGATTGAACGCGTCTGCAAAATATAACAAACCAGCAAACCATCTATATTATAATATTGCCTATAATAGTTTGATTAGGCTTCCAGCGCAAGCTCCTATTCCTGTATAAGTAAAAAAAAAAAAAGAAGGAAAAACAAGAAGGGTTTTATTAACGCCACAACCCCCACAATTAGTTTTTATTAAGTAGACATAATTCCACATAATTTGATTTACAGAAACCTTTTAACTCTTCCTAACCGTCCCAGCCATATTAAAACATTGGATTCATTTCCCATCACGTATGATGTATAATGGACAACTCATAGTAATGATTTAGGTTCAGACGTTTACATTATTTTTAATATGATTATATTTAGAGTAGACAATGTCTATTCGAATTTCTCAATTTTCATAAAAGTCTGATTTATTTGCAACATAAATATTAACATCATATTATATGTTTCATCTTAGACTAGAGTAATAATGCCTTTTTAGGCTGTGACTTTTTTCGATTCATTATGATGTTAACCTAGAGCAACAGGTTTTTATAAATGGTTATATGTATGAAGCTTATTAAAATGAACTAGTATAGATCAACACGGTTCACAATTAAATGTGCTATTTCATGTACCGATGTGTGCGTGTGAGTGCGTGCATCCCCCAACATTGTGTATTCGTTACATGCACACCTGCACGTATACTATCAATGACCTAACGTAAAGGGGCAAAACATCATATAAATAGTGATACATATAAGAGACAAACAATTATTGTTATAAATGTAACCGAATAGTGACCGTAACTTTGGGGTATTTTTGTGTATATACATGCCCACCCCTCTCCCCCCCCCCCCCCCCTCATAGGTATAACCCCATCTTTTCCCCCGGCATCTTTTGAATCTGGCTGCACGATTTGAACTGTACCCTCTTATTGTTTTTGCTGATCTCTGGTATGACCCGGCCGCGAATTTCTTTTTCCCAAACAGGTTTACAAATCCTTGTGAATTAGCGACTTGGTCAGAGACCACGCATTTCCGACTTGTATAATATAGGTTATCAGACCCAATACGCTTCCGATTGCGCCATTTGCTTGATTGCTTGATTTGAGGCGGAACAGAAGGGGTTTTGTCTACCTAACCTAAACCCTAAACCTAACCCTAATTTGGTGGCTATAGGTCAGATTAGTGGCTATAGGTCAGATTTAGTGGCTATAGGTCAGATTTAGTGGCTATAGGTCAGATTTAGTGGCTATAGGTCAGATATAGTGGCTATAGGTCAGATTTAGTGGCTATATGTCAGATTAGTGGATATAGGTCAGATTTAGTGGCTGAAGGTCAGATTTAGTGGCTATAAGTATATTTATAAATCGAATTGAATACGCGCGCATTAGTCTCCATTCAAGTCGCCCGATTCCAATTAAACGGGCATACCTTATGCGTTAGTGCCATAGTAAACCTGATTGGGAAAAACATTTCGCGACCCGGCCGGGATACCACTGAGCACCATGCCCGGTATAGTTACTAGCCATTCAATGTACACTGTTTGTATGATATTATAACATCAACATATTGTTAATCTAAGTTAGATGGTAACTTATTGGTTTTGACAATACCAATCGTGTTGTCATTTTCTAGAGGGATATGATTTAAATTTAGTGCTAACACAATTATATTATTAATATTGTTTTTATTTCTTTAATTTGTAGACAAGGGGTAGACTAGGGTAAAACTAAATGAGGGCTCACAGGGTGATATAAAATGTTCATCCTCTTAAATAATAAACCTACCGCGTTTAACATTGAAGTTGTAAACTATATAAATAAAATGCGTTTTATAAACAGGCTTTATTTTAAAGAAGCAATAAAGACACTTGAATGGGGGACGTTCCCGTGAAACCATTTTCATTGCCCGAATAGTCAGAAGCTACAGTATATAAGTTCGAATAGTCAGAAGCTTTATGTTTTAATTTAAATTGTAATCCCTATAATCAGTTTATTTGCTCCTCAAGATACATGCATGCACCAAGTTTGGTGACAATTGGTCAATTGGTTCTTGAGATTTCGCATAATTTAAATAGTGATCTCTGTGACCTTTGAGCTTTGTCATCACGACCCCAAAACTATAATCAGTTAATTGGCTGCTCAAGATACATACATGGACCAAGTTTAGTGGATATCCGTGTACCGGTTCTTGGGATATCGCGATAACGAGATCGGGACGTACGGACGGACGGACGGACAACCCGAAAACATAATGCCTCCGGCCACTTGGTTGCGGAGGCATACAAACATGGCAAGGAAATTCCTCAAAACAGTCAGAAGAAAAAAGCGTTCCTGTAACCAAAAAACAACAACACACAGGTAATCCGAATAACAAATTAGTTCAATTGAACTTATTAAAGGAAATATACACAACAAAACAACGCAAAAATATAAAACATTCCCACTACTCAATCCAAACCGTTAATAAATTCTAAACATGTAATCGAAATAATCATAACAACGCCGTCGGTTCAGTTCACGTTAATCTGAGTTATTAATTTTTCAAATGAGTTTTCCAACTGTGACTTACGTTTACATTGGTCCATCATAAAACACAAATGGAATTATAATTCAAAAAAATTCAAAGAACAGGAAATACACAAAGCAAAACAAAGCAAAAAGCAGACCCGCCACCCAAATCAAAACGGTTCATAAGTTCAAAACATGTATATAATTATAAACCGATTAAGATTTCTTTGTAGATGTGTCCGTCGTACTTTTAATCCGATTATAATTCGTTGGTTTAAGTATTATGCAAAGTTCGCTATATAAATGTGTAATATATATTTAGGCGGAAACTCGTTTTTTGATACCTGGAAGTAGGTGATAGTACTCCAGCGAACTCTTGACTTTGTTATTATCGTTGTACAATTTTAAGAAAAAATTGCATATTCGATGTTTCCATCGCTGTTTTCATACTGGGACATGTGATCACATGTAATAATTGTGTGGTGTATCTGACAAAAATGGTTTTCCTCCACATTCATATGCACAATGGTTAAGAACATGTTCCTATGAAAGTTTGTATTAAAAAAAAAAACTTATCCAATGCGACTTGAACCTACGGCTCTACCGGGATCCAGTCATACCTCATAATGATTTGCACCAACCACGGACCCAAGAGCTATTTATGTTTGCTTGGTGGGTTTCCAATCTTAAGTAACGTTCCCTCTTTCACACTTTGCCTGATTATTTATCATGAATATTCATTATGACTGGCTCGGAGATCGTTGCCAAAGGCTAGATACATATTCAGTATACTTGCTCATTCTGGATGCGGCTGGCGCTCTTTATAATCCCATGGCCCATGGTAGCTTATGGTCAAACATTATACGGTATAATTATTATCGTATTATGTGCATTATTCTATTAAAGGGGTAGTACAGTTTTGGTAAGGCTGAACTTTAGTAACCAAAACCTGGACAGTAACAATATAAACTAATATTTATAACTCCACCATGCTCGAAAGGTATACAAAATTACAAACGACTAAGTAAAAAGCCCGTTATCATTAAAAAAGAGCCATTAAAACACAAGAGGGCGCTTTCTAAAAAGGCATCGATTTCAACCATTTTTCATACAAAATTATGCATGTGATGTTTTATTGAAATAATGATTAAATAGAGAGATCATCAACAACTATTTTTAAAAAATTGAAAAAGTGCAAGCATTTTTTTTTATTTTTTGAAAAAAATCATCTAATTATTTGGGCCCCAAATAATTATAAGATCAAATATATGTATTGATATTTCAGCCGTTTCTGGGTCGATTTTGACCAAATAAAGTTTATTCTGCCATTAAAATTACATATTTTCTCAAATTCGACACTCAGTTTTTCATTACCTCACAAAAAAATTGTGATGTGCATCGCCCTCTCTACCAAAACTAAACTACCCCTTTAAGTTATGCCATTAAGGGGTTACTTGTAACAGCGCATTTTTACAAACACGGATTTTTTACAAACACGGATTGGAAAGATTGGTGCTTGCATAGGCGCCATTGCATCTCACGTTGACCGTCCAATCATCTATCAGTTAATGTCACATATACAATATGTTGTATAGAATGAGACGTCGTTATATATATATATCTCGATTACAATAATAATATAGACCCAATGCTACTGTTTTCTCTCTAGTATAATCTCCAGGGCAAGATAATAAGATACCTCGGCTGTCGCCAATTTACTCCCACCTCAACCCTTCACCCATAATGTATCCCACAATTGCCATTATCCATTCATAACTTCATTGACATAGTGTATGTGAAGAGTTTAATTCTAAAAGGCCTTAAATCCACTTTTCAACTTCGAGAAAAACAGTGTTTTTTTTGCCCAACTTGTATACGCATGCCTATTGGAACATGAAAATGGAACGTTCTATCTTTTGCTTTTGTTTGTGCAATTTGTTTGGGATTTCTAGATAGCTACGTTTAATATTAATGTACTGATATCGTTAACTCATTTTTAAAAATGGAAAGTGGATTTAGCGCCTTTTGTAATTAAGCTCTTCGTGTTATAACGTGATTGAATAATCGCCGGACTCTGTAACATATTTGGCAGACACATATAACGTATATATATTTCAATCTTCATTACCAGATGGTCATTCAATTTCCTTTATAGTGTACGCCTTAAAGGTAAGGTTTGACTCTTAATTGACATTTTGTAAACAAAAAATGTGACGGTATTTCGGTGAATATAATTATGTTTTAAGAACATCTCAATGTATAACATCAGATTCCAAAACAGACACTCCGAGAAATAAAAGCGACATTCATATGCATATTTATCATGTTTCACCTGCTAAGGTGATGCCCGGAAAAAATACCATTAAATCCTCATGTATTATATACAAGCGAACGATTTCGCAAACAATCCCCATACCGTGATTTAACTGGCGCGGGGTGGGCTTGTTGCTCATGTAATAAATCACTGATGTTGGTGATACAGTCAGACCTGCTAATGCGACCACCTGTCTATAGCGACCACCTGCTCATAACCACCCCATTTGGGTCCCGACGCACGTATACACTTATGTATAGCGACCAAAAAATTAGCGCTAATGCGCGACCAAGGCATCAACTCGATCGTCTCTGGTCGTACAAGTCTCCAGTTCTGACCATGTCAATGCATGTAACACACCTTTGAAATGACTATGAACTTCAGACAGACGCTTAACATGCTTAATTACTGATACCAAGTGGCTCAGACTCATAAACAAAGCTTATACGTGCCCTTCAGTACCTGATGCTGATAGAGAAATGCGTTGAACTAAGGCACTTCACTCAACATCACAACTTTGACATCTATGAAATATTTTTATCGCCGAGGCGGGGTGTTTCTCCCATGTTTCTTACTCTTTTCATTGATAATCCATGCGCTTGTTACGACCAATTAAAACAATACATCTTGTTTTCAGAATTCTATAATAGAAAACTATACACATGCGCATCTGATTCTCTCAAGTCTCAAGATGAGAAAATAAATCAATTATTATACATTGACACATTTTGCATTTTAATTTCACTTCAAAAGATAATACAAACATTTCATATCATTCAAAATATAGTGCCAATATATCATTTCAATTTTTGTCGTGGTTATGCATGCAACAAATACTAAATAAAACTATGGACACATGCGTGTACAGATGCCAATTTTGTGCATATAGGCACAATTATTTATTCAACCAGACATTCAAAATGGCCGCCAACTTGTCTAATGCGACCAACTGTCTATAGCGACCACATTCGCCGGTCCCTTGAGTGGTCGCTATAGACAGGTTTGACTGTACCTGCAAAATCAATATACTACCTTTAAATCTTCATGCATTATACACTCGAACGATGTCGTAAAAAGTTCCCCATACCGTGATTTAACTGGGCGGTGTTGGCTTGTTACTCATAGAATATTTTACTGCAAAGACAATAAAATAGCTTTAAATCTTCATGCATTATACATATGAACGATGTCGTAAAAGTTCCCTAAGCCGTGATCTAACTGGCGCGGCGTGAAGTGCTGTCGCCAGCTGCAATGCGTTATTCATACGCCCTCTGTGGAGGGAATAACGTATACATATATATATTCATGTAGCCTAAATACATTTCTAACTTATGTTATTCCAAAATGTACCTGATATTTTCTCAATAATTCGAGCTCGTTAAATGAAAATGAGCACTGAGACCACCGTCATGGACGAGAAAGCGGTGCTTGTGCATGGATATACTGGTCCCTGGTTCCGTTTTCCTCTTTTGGCTTGTAACTAATTTATTAACTTCATCTGCCATCTTCATCCTTCATTCACACAATGCATTAATCAGATGTGATATTTTAACCTGAATTAAACACTCTCAATGACACACTTACATTTTAACGTTTGATTATACTGTAGAGGCAATGAACCCATAATACATGTTAATCTAGGATATTTCATTGATTTAAGCTCAATGAGATTTTCTTACTTCTCGTATTTCTTAATATATTGCATAATATAGTTTGAATCCATGATATATCCGAAATTTACATAACTTACTTCATTGTACCTATCTACAATTAAATCATAAAATAAAAGCGTGACATTGAAAGTGTAAAATTCAGGTTAAGATATCACAATGTAGGATTTGAGGAACCACAAAGTGACGCACGAGCCGCTGATAACCCGATTGTTTTTTTTAAATAATAATTACCTCTTTATAATGACGTTACCTTTGCCGAGAGCATTTTGCGCAACATTGCACAACTATGTCTCAAGTGCACATGAGTTTGGACAAACAAATTAGATGATGTTGGCGAAAATAGATAATATAAACAGAATTGAAAATATTTTGCTCGAGTATAAGAGGTATTTCTGTCCGTTAAGACTCATGGGAGATCGCAGCCCCCAGAGCGACCCGCTTCATAATGCTTATGGTTTCTTATAACTGATTCAATTTGTCAGTTTTCTGGCAGCGCCCCTGACACCCCTTTGCCCCACTTCGGACTCAACCTGGCTACGCCACTGAAGATGAGAGCGGGAGAGTCGTCTTGAGACCCTTCGTCTCCTTACCAGATATACTCTTACAAAGCTTTGATCCACCCAGATTCAAAATGATCTTCTTTCAGTACCACGATGATACTACATGACTATGGAAGGCCGAAGTGAACATGATACGTGTGTAGGTTGCGTAAGCAAAATGAAGTAACGTCGCATGAAGATGGTGTATCCGATTTGAAGGCATCATCAAGTTTATTACAATATTTCATGAACCACTGTCGAAAGGATACTACGTGATGTACATCCAATTGGTGGAATTTGAAAGTACAAAGTGGAAAAGGATTCAAATGCAAACGAATACATATTAAAGTAAATTAACCGCTCTGCTTCTTCACCCATCCTTGAAGTCCCTAGAACCAGAACCGCCTATGGTGATCGTGCTTTCGCGCATGTTGCCCCTGACCTAGGGAACAAATTACCCATTAACATTCGTAATGCTCAGTGCCTGGAAACTTTCCAGAGGCATCTGAAGGCTTTTTTTTATTTACCCAAAGTTATTAATAGAATTTTATTTGTAAGTATAGTTAGCTAAATTTTTGTAGAGAGATAGTACTGTTGAATGTTTTTTTTGTTTTGTTCGTAGTGTAATATAGCGCCTTGAGTAAATTTTTAGATAAGTGCGCTTTATAAATATTTATATTATTATTATTATTATTTTGAAAACGTAGGCTTACCTTATTCTTAAAACGTATATAAAGTGACCAATCAGATTCAATCTTCCGCGATTGTAAAAGACGACAGCAGATTGGTTTGTCTTGGATTTTTCTTCCCAGGAATGTGTAACATCACTCTAAAAATCTAACGAAGTGTGCTAAATACGTAATGTATCTTTGTACGTTAGCCGTAGAATACTGACATTTGATTGGTCAATATATTACCTCGACGTACGTATCCCGGTTTGATCGTTTACCCACGTGGTGTATGACATATTTTGTTTCACTTGGCCTTCCATACACGACGACTGGAAACGGAGATGTGTTAGGTATAATAATACACCAGAAACTCTTCGTCACCTCAAGGGATGCAAAGATAGTATCCTAGGCTTTGCCGAAACTAGGATTACGTTGACAGGCATAAAGTTGTTTGTGTCCTCTGCTGTTTCGTGTGAAAGTGGACATTGTCAACAAAGCAGTCTTCTGTCAATGCATCTACTATTGATTTGAAGGCATCGCCTTAGTCTATAAGCTATATTCATTGTCACGGCTACCCCAAATAGACTCAACCAAAAAAGTAAGTCCCCCTAGCATTTTTCATATATCTCAAAAAGTATTTTAACAAATTTGATCTCGCAAACGGTAATGGATGCGCAATTTTCTTACGCACAATGTGAATGGTAATTGGTTGCCATAGAATTACGTTTTCATCATCAACAAATGTATTTTCTGAATCAAAGTTACCCCCAAAAGTTGCACTTTAAGTTTTATATGGCATATTGGGTACATTTTGTATACGAGTAAGCAACTTCATTGAAGATGACCCGACACACAAATCTGTCATGTAATTCAGTACTTCTGCTGCATCGTTCTTATTAGTGGAACCATTTTTTAAAAGCATGCATTTTTCTGAAACAATAGGCCTTTCAATATGAAATTGCTGGGGATTAGAGTGGCCGAAGTCATGTCCTAATTTAAATCTTGATTGGAGTTGGCCTATTCACAAAGCTGTTATGTAATTCATTACTACTGCTGCATTGTTTTTAGTGGAACCATTTTTCAAAAGCATGCATTTTTCTGAAACAATAGGCCTTTCAATATGAAATTGTTGGGGATTGGAGTGGCTGAAGTAATGTCCTGTTTCATTGCGATGCTTATTAAAGGTAAAACATAGAGTGACATAAAATAAATGGTGCTTGAAAGTTCAGAAACATGCGTGATTTCTCTTATTATTCGTGTAGAAGCTGACACAAATCACAAAAGTGCAAGATTTGTTTTAACACCTTTTGTCATAAAATGCATGATTTCACACCATCAATGCCATCAATTGGCAGACACATACCATTCATTTTTTGCGTTAAAAAATTCCATATCAATTACCGTTTGAATGATCGGTAAAACACTTTTTGAGATAAATGAAAAAATGCTAGGGGGGACTTACTTTTTGGTTGAGTGTATATATGAATATTGTATTGTTATTGCTTGCAATTATCTACTGAAAACTTTAAATAACTATTAAAAGTGAAACGCAACATCAACAATAACAAAAGTCATTCACGTACATTTTATTTTATTTAACTTTAGCAAAACAATGAAACGCACAAAGATGGAACGCACTTTTTTTATGTTTCCAGGTACTACATTAATTATTCAGAATATACACTATTATTATTTCATCTTTATGTATTTATATTACATCTGTAGCAGAGTAGTTTGTGACCTGAACAAACAATCATGAAATCATAATCTACCAAACGGCCTACATTCTCAAAACGCTTGATTAGATACATTTCCGTCAAAATAACAATTATTGCCTCATCTCCACAGAGCTCATCTCTATTTAACCATTTGATACTTTTAGAAGATTTCCTAAACTGTTTTAAGTGTTGATAACTAACATCGAGTCTTCAAGGACCAACCAGTTAAAATTGTCAAATTAACAGTAGCGCCTGGTCTGGAGACTATACTTATTTGACATTTATTAGGGATATTGAGGGAATACACATAAAAAGATTAAATATCTGGAGAGGAGCGCTTTGCTGACGTAACCTCCCTCTTTCTCTATCGTATCAGTCCCAAATTATTTCTTATCCACTTGAACTTATCTTTCCAGGGTCATGGCTTAGAAAACGTGACATGCACATAAATGATGCTCTTTCATTTTGCAATCCGATCCTGAAAATGTGGATTATTTTCAAATTGCCATGCATAGATATTTCTTGCTTCAGGCAAGGAAAATAATGTAGTGGTGTAACCTTTCATTGGAACTTAGTTTGGGATAGGATGTAGCCTCTCCGTTCGTGTCAGTCGCAAATCACTTTCTTAATCATCTTGAACTCATTTCATCCAGGTTCACACGGCTTACATACATGATTAGTGCGTTCTCGTGTATGTATTCGTTTATATAAACTAAATGACTGTAGGGAAAATAAGGGTCAGCATGTCCCCGATTTGAAATAAAAGAGCCCGTTCGCATCATAATTCCTATCAATCGCATTAGAGACATTTTGCAATCATATACAAGATTGTACTTTGTTATAGTTTTTCTTTATAAAATGCTTATAATGCAGACAGTTTGCTCCTTAGGACTGATGTCAGCTAGACGGTAGTCGACAGTGGCGTAGCGTGGTCGGACTGATTGGTGTGGGGGGGGGGGGGGGGGGGGAGGGGGGCACGCGAATGGTTGGGGGCACACTGTATGTATTTCTTTCTTTTTAAGGGTGTTTTCTTTAAGCTTGTATTGTTTTTCTCACATTATTGGAGGAGGGCACGTCTCCCCTTTATGACCCCGCCCCCTTCCGTAGCTAGGTTACTGGTAGCCAACACAGCTCCATATGTAACGTATCCGTGAGTTGTTTTCGCTTTGATTTGAATAAGAATTACTTCCCTCAAAGTGCTCGCATCCTTGTGTACTTCTGATTGTAACAATTATTTTGCCCTCATCGCGATGTTCAGCCTCTGCCGCGGCCGAGGCCGGTCGAGGCATTGAACATGAAGTGAGCCAGAGGACGCGACCGAGGATAGTCTGGCTAGGTAAAGGCTAAACGACAGTGTTCCTCTCGCTGCCCCGGTATGTTAATTTCATCTTGTATTTTACTTTTATTTTCGACCTTGGCTAATATTTAGACTAAAATATGCAACGTTAACCTTTTCATTTGGTATATTAGCAATATCTTCTCATATTCGAGGCTGTACAGCATTTTTATTTGCACATTTACAAACCGTGACCAATACTCAAGCATATCTTTTAAAGTGATAACAAAGGACTCCGACCTCATAATTCAAGAAAATTGCACATTTTGAAACGCGATTTCCTACTATCAATTATTTTCTATGTTGACCATGCGAGTGTCTAGAATTGAACATTTATTTTAGTTAACCACCACTCATGTGGCGCCTACATGGGCGTATGAGCACATCTTTCCACAGGGGAACTGAAGTCGTGGTCGGAATGTAACATGACTTTGCCCGAATGTGACACGTTTTGCCCGAATTTAAGGTGCTTTTGCCCGAATATGGCCGTTTTCAAAACTCCATGGGGGCTGCAGCACCCAGCCCCCCCCCCCCCTCCCCAACCACCTCCTAAGCCTATGGACCTACATACAGCAACCAGTGTTAACAAAAGCCATTGAACTAATAATGTGCTCATAACTTTTGTTATACGCTACGCGATATTCCTCTATATGCCAGAAAACTGGCTGCATTTTAATAATATTTGTCTTTACAGGGATATTGAGTAGTGAAGAAGCATGTGACGCCTTGGAGCACAACGGCTGCGAACTAGCAAATGAATAAACATGCACATAAATGTTGAAACATGATGCGATTTTAATAGTTCAACGTGTCTGCATTTTATTTGGTCCGCAAACAAAACGGATGATACATGTATTAATCAAACATAAATGACGACATAATGTATGCATCAACAATTTAAAGTTGCAATGACGTACGTAAAACAAAGGACTTCGACCTAGTAATTCAATAATCACATAATTCATTATTTGAAATGTGATGCCCTTTCAATGAATCCAGTGCACGTGTCAGAATTTTAAAACAATTCAGTTGTACATACTAAGAAAATGAAAATTGTTATCAAGTTGTCGCCGTATCTTATTTCGCTAGCGTTTATTTACAAAGAAGAAAAGAAACTACCGTACTTTTAATCCGACTGACTGTCTCATGTTTTTATTATTATTTTGTAGATGACGGGAGATAAGAGAAGTTGTTCTAATGTTTATGACTAAATAAATAGATGATAGAATGAATTAATCAATCAAAACAATCAATCAATCAATCAATCAATCAATCAATCAATCAATCAATCAATCAATCAATTAAACAGTCAAAACAAATAATTGAACGAACGTAAATACATACAGAACGTTCAAACAAAAAGTAATTGTTGTCATGTGATATCTACTTCAGATATGAACTAACAGTGAATACGATGTTTTTAGATTAAAGCCAAATAACAGTATTGCAAAACACAAACAATTGAAAATACGCTTTTAACACCTACCATGTGAAAGAATGTATCATAACTTATCTGTTAATGTAAAGATTTGAACACAATCTGCTTTATAATTGACTAATTGAGCATTAAAAGGAAATTTTGCCTAAATTCACCGCCCGTTCGGGCACCTGTCCGCGCCGCTAGCGCTGAGTTGGAGATATCGACAAGCCCGCATACCGTGAACACGACGTGTGCTAGCATTTTGCCCGCAGCGTATACGCGGTTCCGCACGCGGTTGAATTGAACTGTGTCAACGATCGTTTTATTTCGATCCTTTGAAACCTGGGCTGTGTTTGTTTGTTTGTTTGTTTGTTTGTTTGTTTTATTTATTTAAACACGGCAATACAAACTCTATAAGCCGTCGGGCTGTTTTTCAGCCGTCCGTATAATTTCTCGGATAGTGACAGAAAAGGGGGTTCAGATTTTTAATTATGTACTGGAAAGTTATAAATGTGTACAAAGTCAATGCAATAAGTAAGCGAATATCACTTGGCATTTTCGCTCATTACTTGGTCATATGAAATTCATTCACCAAGGAATTTCCACACATCACTGGTCGGACATATAAGATCACAGAAATACAATTTTAGATCTGTTCTGGGCCCCGTTACAGAAAGAGATACAATCGATTGTAAGTTGCAATTAATCGTAAGTCAGATCACGTGTTCTAGATGCGCAAATCTGATTGGTTGAAACGCGTAAATTTGCTGACTTACGATCAATCGTAACTTACAATCGATTGTATCTCTTTCTGCAACGGGGCCCTGGTCTACCTTTTCCTTTGGTCCACTGCACAGGCCAGCTGCCCGTCCCCTTCTTTCCTCTAGGCCCACTACGGTGTAGCCTTTAACAAGGCTTCGTGTCTCAAGCAAGCAATGGCTGCGCTGCATGCAGGATCAGGAACGACTGAACGCCTGATGGAGGCTATCTGGCGAGTGATGAATTCACGTGCGATCCCCTTGATTGTGCAGGGTAGTCGCGCTGTCCAGTCGTTCCTGCATAATGCATACTATACCGTGCATTCAACTCAGTTCAGACGAGACATGCCTTGTCAAGAGGCTAACTACGGTGTAGTGTAATACATTTTCACCGACAGCTTTTTAAAAGGGTTTATAGAGTGACGCATATTTAGGGCATGCTGCGCACGTTGGTGAAGGACCCATTATAGACGTGACAAGAACATAAACAGTAGCGTTTACCCTGGGTAAACGGTCTTGACTTGACGCTTTTGATGAGTGCTTTCTTGACCACTTCGAACACCGCAATAAATGTATCAAGGATGCTGGTTTTCCCTTCCTGAAAAGTGTTATGATTGTATAGAAATGTAATTCTCAACCTTAAAAGGCCGGACTGTTGAGTCCTTTCTATGCACAATGAGGGGGTGGGGGGGGGGGGGGGGGGGGCTCCCGGGGGGGGGGGGGGGTCACTCCCAACATGACTGGCGTCCAAAAAAAAACGTCGAAAGGGTATTATTTTCAGCTATACGGCGTCGTCGACGTTTTCCTTAAAAAAGGGGTGGTTTTCAGCACTCATTAGAAAAACACAGAAAAGGGTACCATTTTCAGGTGCACACGTTTACAGCTATACGGCGTCGTCGACTTTTTCCTTTAAAAAGGGTTGGTTTTCAGCTCTCATTAGAAAAAAACCACAAAAAGGGTACTTTTTCAGGCGCACAAGTTTTCGACGTTAGGCATTAGGGGTCCATTTCAGAGGTTGATGGACACGGGTGGGTAGCACTTTTGTATTAGAGTGACCCCCCCGGGGGGGGGGGGGGGCTATGAATCACCCCTTTATATCTTGGTCGCAAATTGCCCGATCTAGCGAAAATCTGCAATTAAACACACAACATTCTTGAAAAAATAAGGAGAAAATGTCTTTTGAATATCTCATAATTATTTTTGATTGCTCAAATTGACAAACTAACGTGGGTGTTATTCATCAACTTTCATTTTGTACTTTACACAATGCAACCTTTCCTTCCCAAACACCGTACATTGCATAATATTGTTATTGCTCGGGTTCCAATCTATATAACTTCCATTAATATTACGAGCTAACGCAAAGTTGCGTTTGGTTGACAGTTTGTAATCAATAGGAACCCATTTAATGCGATGGGCAGTTTAATTTAATAGCAAAGTTGCGATTGATCGGCACTCGATTCGCCCTTGGGCGAATTGATATTTATCTTCGGTACCACCAATGAAGAAAATATGTTCTGGCAGAAGCAAAACACTCCATTTCGCTTCAACCTTCTTCTGAAGAAATTGTGGTAACCATCTTCATCATGTTCACCTTGTTTTGATAAGTTAACACCGCGGAACGCTTCATGCATGCTTATTTCAATTTCATTCGTGTAAGAAGTCCTTTACACGCATGAACTAGCGAATTAGTTGGGGCACACCTAAATATGTATCTCTTTTTTTTCCCAGAGGTTGTCACTTATTTTTGTTGTGTTTTTTTTTATATTGGGGGCACGTCTCCCCCCCCCCCCCCCTCCCCTCTCCCGTAGCTATGCCACTGGTTAGACACCACGTAAAAGCTTAGGATGATATGCGAATGTCAATACCGCCATGCTTCCGTTTTATAAGGTATAAGGCCTCCTTAGGGCAAATGGTTATTATTCTTATGTGTCTCGTAATTCTTTACGATAGCAAATGGCAGAGCAAATAACTGATATTGTTTTTGATAATTATTATACCATGGTCATGCATTCATGTTTTATGATAGAGAGTGTCACATTGGACACTTTCGACTTGTTTTCGTATGTTTTTTGCTGGACGGCGACATAAAAGAATGACATAGACTTGGGATAGTTAGAAATTATGTTTAATTGTTACGATCGTCATGCCATTGTGCACATAGGTAAAGAGGTCAAGATAGTCGAATTCAAATACTAATATGTTTCTACGACAGTCGTTTGATTATCGCAAGACTAACAAATTGTCAAACAACAGACCTGCGGGGCTCGTTTGCCATGTGCGAGAATCGTACGATTGCTACACGAGGACCATAGGCTTAATCGTATATTGTAATAGCTTACGACTTTAATATAGGTTTTCCCGGTCAATTTCGCTATTTTCTCATGCAATTTCATATAAGCAGCATTCAATTTCGTCTAATCCACGCTTGGATCGACATATCGTCATTCAAAATCGTTTTTAGTCATTCATATTGAGTAACAGAGCGACCAATTTCACACTTGCGCCATTCTATTGTAAGCGACAGGCACTGATTTTCGTCAATGGGCATTCAATTTCATCTCTAGCAGTCTCGGGTCTCATTTCGGTCATTCAATTTCGCGCATAGGCAAACAAGTTCATTACATTGGCATTCAAATTAAAAATGTGCAGTGGACATGTTATGTAACATAGTGGTACATGTATGATATAGAAAACATGATGGAAATAAAAATACAAAATGGTGAACAAAAATTATGATACATTAACAATCACATGACAAATAACATCATGTGATGAAATAACATTATGAACTCGCATGATGATAAAGTTAAGACAAAATGATGAACGAATGAATGTACAAATAAGAAAATACAGATTACATATTGAACATCAAACAGATCTAGACAAATGTGACCGAGGAATATCGAAAAGTGAAGATCCAATGTTAAAAAGTATATCTAAAAAATGAAAAATATAGCCCGATGAAATAATGGTTGAGACTATGTAAGAAAAAAGGTGAATGTGTGTGCGTGTGTTTATGTGAGCGTAACCATTTGCGTACCCAGGATTTGTTCAAGGGGGGGGGGGGGTATTTATTCAGAAAAATGTTCTGTCAGCGGGGGTGGGGGGTAGTCGTAGAAGATTTCCGAAGCCAGCACCGCGAATTTACGACATTTTCAAGACCAAGACCAGGTCCGGTCCAAAATTTTCGAGGTCGAGACCAAGACCCAGTGCTTGAAAATCCTGTGAGGGGGGTGTGTGTGTGTGTGTGTGTGTGTGTGTGTGTGTGGGGGGGGGGGGGGGGGGGGTAGTCGTAGGAAATTTTCAAAGCCGAGGCCGGAAAATGTTCGACATTTTTGAGGCCGAGACCAGGGCTATGCGCACTTTTCGAGGCCCGAGACCAGCGATAATGACGGTCGAGACCGGGGGGTTGAACCCCCAATCCTCCCCTGGGTACGCCTATATGTGCGTAACTATTTATGTGGTTGTATAAATAAATGCAGTATGTTTATTTGTGAATACGTATGGATGTTTTTTGTGTAACTTAAATTGAATGAGCATGTCTGGAAATTGGTCACCCATTGACGAAATTGAATGCACAAACGAGCGACTGTCATGCTTGCCGTATTAAATTGAATGCCCATTTGTTGAAAATAGTGCCCAATGATGAAATCAAATGCCATTTGCGAATTTGAAGTTCGCGATTTGACATTTGGGTGCCCATGTACGAATATGGATGCTCGGAATATGAATTTGAATGACCAAAGCGACTCCTCCACGGAAAATTTGACGAAATTGAATGCACATAAAACGGATTTGGGCGCGTAATGTGGGAAATTGGCCGGGAAAACCTATATTAAAAATACAAAAAGCTATATACGCCAATAATCTGCGTTAGCTTTTTTGAGACAAATATTGCTTATGAGACACCTGCGACTGTCCTAGGAGTTTCCCCAATAGACCGCTTCTGTAATGTATGCAAATAATATGCGTATGACGTCAGACTCTCCGTTGGCAAGCTTAACAATAGTAACTAGGTCCGGCAAGTTTCGGCAAACTTAGCTTGCCGGACCTAGTTACTATTGTTAAGCTTGCCAACGGGGAGTCTTACGTCATACGCATATTATTTGCATACATTACAGAAGCGGTCTATTATATTTGATTCGTATAGACCTTCATAGACCTGTTGTACGAAGAGTGTGAGAGGGTCTTTATAAATATACAAGAGCGGAATCACGCACGATGGGATCACCCGTAAATCCATCAAAAACCATACCACGGTTACAATTCGAACCACCATGATGTGAATTCCAGCCATAAAGGGTGCCAGTAAATTTCACGGCGAGTAGCCTCTTCATGACCCTTTGGCAACACCATTTTAGATACTAGTAATTATTACCAGAGGGGCGCTAAACTGACGCCGTATCTCATGAGTGCTACCAATAATGACCGTCCTACGCGATGGTTGAGTGATTGCAAAAACAATAACGGCTTCTGATGGACTTCCGATTTCGTTCCATCGCGATGAGAGATTGAAATCTTCTTTTAAATTATGCATGGCCCAGCGGCTAGTTCGTTGTGAACGGTTGAAATATTCTTAGATCAAAGTCAAAGTCAAAGTCAGAATTTCGTCCTCGGGTTAAGACTCTGCTAACTGCTCTGTCTTTGTTGATCATTATTCTTTATTATATAAAGAATATCGGACAAGATCCAGGGACGTGTTGACATGTAACCCTAATAGCATGATTAGCATTTAATAATCAGCTTAATAAAGATAACTAGCTTATTTGCATGTTTCTTAAATGGGGTCAAAGGTAAATTTCATCCCTAGAAGGGTAAATGAATATGTCACTTGGCAATCAAACTTCCTGGAAAACGGAGTTGTCCGACGAACAACTCTTGGGGAATTACTTTCCTCTATTTTGCACATTAAATAACCAAAGCGAGAGAAAAAGTGGAATCCTTTTATATATTTGTCCAGGTTAAATATAAAAAGGTTATGCTGCGTCCGTTTGTCATAGCTTGATTGATCGAATACGACAAGCAGACAGACAGACACATATTCGTTCTCTGGGATATTCAATTTGTTATTACTATGAACATTCATTGTTTTCCCATATTAGAGGAGGAAATTGAAAGTATGTGACGCACGCACGTGGACAACCTGGAAACTAGGCAGACCGTTGCATTGTGGGTCAAGTCATGAAGAGTGGCGTATAGAGCCGGGGGGGGAGGGGGGGGGGGGGGGGCGGCATGGGAGCAAGTCTCCCGAAGAATGTGTCAATATCCTTGATAAAATCCTTGATAAAATAAAGAAATACATAAGAGTGTGCCCGCTAATAGAAATTAAAAATAATAATAATACGTTAATAAATGAATAAATGAATAAATAAATATTGATTATTTGAATTCTGATTCTTTCACATATAACAGTGCAGTCATGCACATCCCTATTTAATATACGTTTAAAAAACAATATAAAGCTTTATATTGATTTTAATTCTATTTAATATGTATATGTATATACTTAACATGCTATATCATTATGCGTGTATATATTTAATGATATCTTGTATTCACTCTCCCCTTCATTTATGTTTGTTTTGAATTTTTTTATAATGTATTGTATATATGTTTATATATTTTGTTTTTCAACATGCAAGTTAAACTGCAGGGCGCCTTTGTAAAGCAGTTTTGCATAACTGAACAGGCCTACCCTGCAGTATAGAATAAATAAAACAAATAAATAAATAAATAATGTGTCTTACATTCCGGCAGATGGTTTATTTGGGGGAATATTGTATTATTTATTTGTAGGCAAAATTAATATTATATGGGGACAAGTCATCTGATATTGTTTGGCAAAACCATCTCATTTCGGACAAAACATCTCACTTTTGGGAAGAATATGCGAAATTATCCAATCAAACACAGACATGCCATGCATACACACACATTATTTACAAACACACATACACAAACAAACGCATACACATACACAAACACACGCACGCACATACCAACACACATGCACGCACACACACATACGCTCACACACGCGCACACATACACATACACACGCATGCACATATATACCCACACACACACACACACACACGCACTCACACATTCACACACACGCATGAAGTCAACATTTCTACTTTTGAAATTGTATTCAAGTCGGAAGTAATACATTAAAATGTTTATAACGTTCATATGGTGAATACGTTTTTGCTCTTTTTATTTGTGCAATTTGTACATTTTCATATACATGATATAATATGTCCACTCAGTGTAAAGTGAAAAATAAAAACAAAACATGTCTTTAAAACGTTATACACCTTATATAACTACAACAATTACCACAGAACTACGTTGGCATTATAGGGACATTTTGGCAAAAATTTGATCAAAGTTTCTTCCCGTTGGCCAAAATTTGGCCAAACTTTTGGCCAAAATGTCCCTATAATGCCACCATTCAGAACACCTCTAATTGAGGACACTATATTTAATGGCATTTTCAGATTTTTTTTCTAAAATAGTTATCTCTGTTAAAATGCATACTAGACAAAAATAACAAATCTCTCGTGCAGCTTATCCATAGTAATATACATGCAACTACAATAACTACATTATCCACTTTTGCGATCTAATAACGAATTACTGCGAGCTCTTGACATCGCGTTAAGCTCCCGTCACACCCTACTTGGTTCGCATTAATTATTCGATACAGTCCACCTATTGCAGAAAGAGATGCAATCGATTGCAAAGTTGCAATACATTACAAGTCCGATCACCATGTGACTAAATGCGCACATCTGAGTGGTTCAAAGGCGCAAATTGTTTTACTAAATGAATTGCAACTTTACACTCTTTTTGCATCGGGATCCGTATGCTGGCATTCGGGTGACATGTTTTCTGCATTTGATCGTGATCCAACGTTTCGTGTTCGGTGAGTTCTTGTTGTCAACTCGTATCCTGACTCGTGGGCGATTTAGACACGCCACGATGAAAACGAGCACGTTTATGAGCTGAACATGATGTAATTACGATCGGGGCAATCGGGGTGATGTAAATCCTGATTTGCAGCTCAATCGCACCGAAC